>JAOXYA010073998.1:0-11512 GCA_028565675.1 Sorex palustris
CCATCGTGAGACTTGTTGTTACTGTGTTTGGCATATTGAATACATCACGGGTAGCTTGCCAGGCTCTGCCGTGCGGGTGGGCGAGATACTCTCGGTAGCTTGCCAGGCTCCCCAAGAGGGGCGGAGGACTCGAACCCTGCTCGGCCGGGCTGGCTCCACGCAAGACAAACGCCCTACCGCTAGCACAGTGGTAGGGCATTTGCCTTGCACTGAGTCGGCTTGGCTGACTAAAATAAAAAGGAGGGGAAAAAAAGGAAAATCTCTTTTTTGGCCTTGGTAGCCCCCCCACCCCCGCCTCCAGCAGGGCTCAGGGCACCTAGGGCCACTCTGTTGCAATTCTTGGCCAGCTGAGTTCGTGGTTCAGTGCCAGGGCATGAGAGTGCAGTGGTGCTTGGGCCCTGAGGTGCCAAGAATCACCCAGAACAGGAGCCTCAGGGATGCGTTCAGCAGTGCTGGGGGATTGGGTTGAAATATATAGTTGCAGGGCTCGAACCTGAGCTATATGCAAGAAATGTGTCTTAGTGTCTTAATCTCTTCACTATCTCTCCAGCCTAAGCTATTATTTTATAGTGACTACAAAGTGAATACATTATTATATAGAGAATCCAGAAAACTAAAAATAAAAGTCAAGAAGAATGTCCTTGTAATTCTGCCCTTCCACTAAAAGTCACTGTAAAGTGTGTGCTAGTCTGTGTGTGGTGTGTGTATATCTGTGTATGTGTGGTGTGTGGTGTGTGTGTGTATCTGTGTGTGGAGGAAGTATCTGTGTGTGAGTGTGTGTGTGTGTGTGTGTGTGTGTATGTGTGTGTGTGTATGGTGCTAGGGAAGGAACACAGAACCTTACACATAAAAGGCCCTTGGGCTACATCCCTGGTCAGATTTCTATCCTTTAACTCCACAACCATTTGTGAATATCTCCCAAAGTTCTTCCTGTTTTGGGGGTGAAGGGGGCAGCACTGGGGGATTGTTTGTGCTACACCTAGTGGTGCTCAGGGACTACTCCAACTCTGTGCTGAGGGACTGCTCCTTGGCAGTGTTGGTGGGGACAATCATGTGGTGCTGGGGATCAAACTGGGCTAGCCATGAGCAAGGCAAACAACTACTAGACTAGATCTTCAGCCCCTCAGGTCTCACTCCTGGCCATGTGTGCTGGAGTGATGGCTGGTGGTGCTCAAGGACCCAGATGCGGTGCTAGGAATCAAACCAGGGTCAGCTGCATGCAAGGCAAGTGATTTACGCTCTATACCGTCTCTCCAGCCCCACTGCTTGTTTATTTTATTTATTTTGAGGGGGCACACTCAGCCATGCCCCAGGGCTACCCCTCATTCTGTGTTCAGGGATCACTCCTGGCAATGATCAGGGGCATTTGTGACGCTGGGAATCGAACTAGGGTGGGTTGCACGCAAGGCAAGTGCCTAATCCCTGTTCTATCTCTCCCATAAACCTCCCTCTTCATTTTTTTCCGGATGGGGCAGGGGATCCCCAACTAAGATGCTCAGGGCTTACTCCTAGCTCTGTACTCAGAAATTATTCCTGGTGGGGCTCGGGGGACCATATAGGATGCTGGGAATTAACCCGGGTCTGCCGCGTGCAAGGCAAACACCCTACCCACTGTGCTATTGCTCCAGCCCCTCCCTCTTCATTTTTAAGGGCTGCAGGGTATTTCATCAGAGAGATAAATTTCCACCTCCATTTCCCTTCCTTGCACGACCTTATGCTGGAGACGGTGGCAGTGTAACTATGGGAGAGGTCGAAGATACTGACATAAAGGCTAGAGGTCACATTCCACTTGAATTTTGAATGTGTTGGTGAATGCACACCCTATTGAGAGGAAGGGATGAATGCGAGTCTTCAGTAAGGAGCTAAAATCTGAGCTAGGGAAAAACAAGCAGCCTTCCTTTTATGAAAGAGAAAACTGTGGGAAAGGAGAATTCCTGAGAAGGACAGCACAGCAAAGGTGGACAGAGTTCAGGTTCAAAGCAGAAACTGGTGGGGCTGGAGCAATAGCACAGCACACAGGGTGTTTGCCTTGCACGCGGCCGACCTGGGTTCAATTCCCAGCATCCCATATGGTCCCCAAGCACCGCCAGGAGTAATTCCTGAGTGCAGAGCCAGGAGTAACCCCTGAGCATCGCCGGTGATAGAACAGATTGCTTGAGCGAGGAAAAAGGACAAGATCAGGAGTGGTCACGTGACCAAGTCAGCCGGTCATCCCAGCCTGCCTGGCTGCCAGTGCTGCCCACAGCAGTGTCCCTCAGAACCTGTGTTCTCTCAGCCTTGGAGCCCACAGTGGGAGTGAAATGGATGCCCTGAACTAGATGATGCCTAACTTGGCCAGGTTTACTTCCTGGAAGTCCAATTTCAGCTAACCATCCTTAGTTTGCCTCCCTGCGCCTGGTGGATCTCGTGAAACTGCCCAGGGTGGACGGTTCTGGAAGCTCTGGGCTTCAATTCAATCAGCTTAATCAATGACTGAACAAATAGCAGTACTCCTACAGTATTAAAAAATAATTTTTAAATTGAAAATTAATTTATTAATTTAATTTTAAAAAGAAAGCTCGGGGCTTCTGGAAGATTATCCAGTACTTCTCATCTCTAGCTCCTCTGGGGTTTGGGGAGACATGTAAATTTTTTTTTTGTATATGTGGGGTGGAGGGGATGCAGAGATTTTATGTTGGGGCCAGGGAGATGGTTCATCAGGCTGGAGTGATTCATGTGCTGGAGGCCCAGATCTGATGCTTTGTGCCCACATGGTCCCCTGAGCACAGCTGGGAGCTGCTACACAAGTACAGAGCCAAGAGGCCTCCATGGTCTCTGCTGACCTCCCTCAAAAAATAAAGAAACAGGGGCTGCTGTGATAGCACAGCGGGTAGGGCGTTTGCCTTGCACGCGGCCGACCCGGGTTCAATTCCCAACATCCCATATGGTCACCTGAGCACTGCCAGGGGTGATTCCTGAGTGCATGAGCCAGGAGGAACCCCTGTGCATCGCCAGGTGTGACCCAAAAAGCAAAAATAAATAAATAAATAAATAAACAATAAAATAAAAAATAAATAAACTCTTAAAATTCAGAGACTCAAGATCTATTCCAGTGATAGGGCGTATACTTCACCTTTTTGGAGCCCAGGGTTGCACTGACTACATAAATGAACAAATGAAATCTAAATTTTGGATTTCTGGGGGCAGAGAGATAGCACAGTAGGTGAGGTGGTTGCGCACGAGTGATCACATTTGGTCCCCGGCACCACATATGGTCTCCTGAGCCTTGCCAGGAGTGATTCTGGAGCACAGTCAGGTGTAAGCTCTAAGTCCTGCTGGGTAGCACTGTCCTCCCATTGTTCTGATCAGGCACCAGTAACGTCTCCATTGTGAGACTTGTTACTGTTTTTGGTATATCGAATACATCACGGGTAGCTTGCCAGGCTTTGCCATGCGGGCGGGATACTCTCGGTAGCTTTCCAGGCTCTCCGAGAGGGGTGGAAGACTTGAACCCAGGTCGTCCGCATGCAAGGCAAACGCCCTACCCGCTGTACTATTGCTCCAGCCCAAGTCCTGCTGGGTGTGCCCCAAAAATAAACCATTTTTTTGTCTAAGTAAGTTTTCACTGATAGCTTAAAATTAAAAATTAATTAAAAATTAATTTATCTTTAATTAATCTTTCTGGAGCATCCAGAAAGAACCTGAACAAACAGTTTGATGCTCTTCATGTTCCTGGAGTGAGCAGACAACAGTGGGCTACATTAGCACATGACAGGGTCGAATGGAGACATTACTGGCACCTGCTCGAGAAAATCGACGAACAAAGGGATGACAAGTGACAAGTGATTACAAGTGGCTTTCTGGAGAAGTGGGGTGGATTGGGTTTGGGCCATACCTGGTCATGCTCAGGCTCTTCTGCTGGCTCTGGGCCTGGGTTGCTTTTTCCCAGCAGTGCTCAGGGGACCATGTGGTAGCAGGGATCAAACTTGACCTCCCAAATGCAAAGCCTGTGCTCCACTCCCATTTTAATAGATGTCCCATTTCTATTTGTCTCCCATGTCCAGTAGAAAACTTTGTGAGACTAGGAGAGCTAGTTTAATGGGTTCTGCACATGGGTTTCATACAGGAGCTCTGGGGCCAATGCCTGGTATTGCATGGTCCCCTGTGCATTGCCAGGTATGACCTGGCATAGACCCTGTGTACTGCTGGGCATGGCCCCTCTTACCCTGACAAATACAGAAAAGAAAACATTATCTGAAAGTACTGTTGACTCCACCTTTTGTCTGCATCTCTTTCTGGTCCAACAAATAAAACCAGGGGCTGGAGCAATAGCACAGGGGGTAGGGCGTTTGCCTTGCACGTGGCCGACCCAGGTCCAATTCCCACCATCCCATATGGTCCCCCTAGCACTGCCAGGAGTAATTCCTGACTGCATGAGCCAGGAGTAACCCCTGAGTATCACCGGATGTGACCCAAAAAGAAAAAAGACCAAATAAAACCAGACTTCCATTTTATTATTTTGTGTGTGTAAAGCCTCCCAAACAATGCTCAGGATCTGGGGAGGTAACTCTACAGATACTCAGTCCTGATGGTTAAAGGCTCAAGCCCGGCTATGCAGTGTTGCCCAGGCCCAGTGATGCTGGGGGACCATGCAGGGTCAGGGATCAAATATAAGACGAGGGATGGCAGGAATGCGCTCCACATAATCGTGCTATCTCCCAGTTCCATGTAATCTTTTCATAACTTTTTTTTTGTGGGTGAGGGGCACACCTGGTAATGCTCAGGGGTTACCCCTGACTCTGCACTCAGGAATTACTAAATATGGCAGGGCTCAGGGGACCATATGGATGACAGGGACTGAACCCGGGTTGGTCATACGCAAGGCAAATACTCAAAACAAAATAATTTTGTTTTGATGTGCAAAAAAAGTTTGTCTCCTCATGGACTCTAATAGCAAAGAAAAGCACACACCTACATGCCTCACAGGGCAAAGTACAACCATCTACCCACCGGCTCCACAGCCAGTGATTTTATTCACTGATTCTCTCTTTGATGTCTATATAATAACTTGAGAAGTACCAAGTGCGCATTAGATTATGGATTCCTTATACCTTTTCACATTATAAAAAGTAATCCCTTTTTGCTTTAAATACTGAGAAATATTTCAGGAAAAAAAGTGAAAATATTCACAAAACACCCCTCCTTCCAGATTCCAGGGGTATCATGCTAAGTTTAAGAAGCTTAAGAAACAAGATAAAATTGTGCATATTCTTTCACACTATTTTATCATTTCTTTATTTAGACACAGGGAACTATATATCCAGAGTCTCATCCACGCAAAGCATGCGCTCTACCACTAAGTGACATTCCCTGACCTATCTATCTCTCTTTTTTATTTTTAGTTTTTGGGTCACACCCAGCAACGCACTCAGGAATCACTCCTGGTGGTGCTCAGGGTCCATATGGGATGCTAGGGATCGAACTCCAGGCGGCTGCATGCCCGACCCTCTGTTGTACTATCACTCCAGTCCCCTCCATCTTTTTTTTTGAAAGTAGAAAAATTTATTGGAAAGTATTAGAGAAAGGAAAAGGAACTCCCCATGTGGGGAGGAGCTTAGTATATTACTAAGCTCTCTAACTATCTTTTTAAAATATATATATTGAGTTAGATTTGGGGATGGAGGTTATCTGGCCATTCATGTACCCATGGTGATAGCACAATAGCTTAAAATACAAAAATGACCCCGTTTCCATCAATGGATCAATGAATAAGAAAACCATGGTATAGGCATTCCTTTTTTTTCTGGTGTGTGTGTGTGGCGAGAGGGGAGGTAAGGGAATTGTTGGGTCACTCTAACTGTGCTTCCTGGATATTCTTGGCTCAGGGATCCCAGCTGGAAGTGCGCAGAGGACCAGGTGACGCCAACTATCAAATCAGGGCTGACCACAGACAAGGCAGGCTCCTTCCCCAACTATCATCTCTCCAGCCCCAGGCTCGCCTACTTTCACTGTACTTTGCTTCACTGCACATTGTACATATTGCTCTTTTAAAAAAAACCTTGAAGGTTTCTGGCAGCCCTTTATTGAGCAAATCTATATTGGCACCATTTTTTTTTTCAACAGCTATATGTTCCCTTTGGGCCTCTGTGTCACATTTTGGTAATTCTTGGAATGTTTCCAATTTTGTTCATCATCATTATATGTTATAAAGATGTGTTATCAGTGATCTTTGACCCTATTAGTTAATTGTTTTAGGGTACCACAAACTGCACCCATACAAGACAGAGAATTTAATAAGCTGTGTGTTCAGATTGTATCTAGAATAAAATCAAATAATAATAATAATAATAATAAAATCAAGAGGTCAGAGGTGTAGTAGAGAGGTCAAGATGCATGCTTCGCATGTGGCTGACCCGTTTGATAATCCCGATCCCTGGGATCACGTGGTCCCCTGAGCACAGCTGGATATAGCCCAGGAGGCCCCCAAACAATGACAGAGGTGACCTGGTAATTCCTGGTACCACAGGGCCCAAGAAGCACCCACTGCCTCAGGTCCCCACATTGAACTGTTGGTCTGTTTGCCTAAGAATTGCCAGGAGGGTCCGATCCTCTGAAAAAGAGAATAGAACAAAATTAGGGGCTGAAAGGGCTAATGTGTACCTGGCCGATGGGGGCCCAGCCAATCCCTGCAAAGCATGGTGCCCCAGCAAGACCAAAAATAAACAACTAACAATAATAAAAATTCTCGCTTTGTATTAGTTTACCCTAGAATATAATACTAGTTCAAGATCTGATCATGTGAAGCTTCTGAATTCAAGCTGGCCGCTGCAAATCATAGTGTGAGAGCTGCCGAGTATGTGTGTGTGTGTGTGTGTGTGTGTGTGTGTGTAAAACTCTTCAGCTAATCAGGAAAAGGAAAAAAAATTTGAGTATAGAACATATCAAGCAATTGTCAATAAGAATTTTTGTCTTGGGGCCATAATGGTAACGTTCAGAGGCATTTCCTGGCTTGTGCTGGGAAATTGTTCCTATCACTGGTAGGGGGACCATGCGGTGCTGGGAACTGAATCTGAGCCTGGCATGAAAACCAACCCCACTAGCCCCGAAGCTGTCTCCTCAGTCCCCAGAAACTTTTTCTCCTTCTTTGTTCCTGATTAACTAAACGAGAGTCAAGGTGCTACTGGTGATATGGGGACAGGAAATGTGGCCGATGATAAACCATGGCCACAAGGGACCCAGTCAGGCCACAGAGGCACAGAGGAGCCAAGATAATCCGAGTAGGCAGGACGCAGGAACTCCTGCGCCCGTATCTCTTGCAGGAGCCTTTCTTCTTTTGTCTTGTTTGGGTGACACCGGGTGATGTTCAAGGTGGATTCCAGGCTCTGTGCGTGGGACTCACTTCTGGCAAAGCACAGGTGAGCATATATGGTGCTGGAGATTGACTCCCAGATGCCCGTGTGCAAGGCAAGCACCTCAACCCCTGTAACTGTCGCTCTGGTCCTCTTGCAGGATTCTTGATGAAGCCTCAAAATTAGGTAGGCTTCCAGAACAGGCAGGAATAGGCACAACTCCTAGCCACATGTGCAGGCAGAAACGAGGGTGAGGGCTCAGTGGGAAGAACCCCTGCACTTCCTTTGGGTTCTCCTTTCCACTATTGGGCCTGGAGGGGGCCCAACCTCCTGGTGACTTCACCCACCAGAAGGAAGATCCCAGGTCAGGAGAAAGCTCAACAGGCTGAGAATACGCTCGTCAGAGGTCGGGTACCAATCCCTGCACCCTATGAACCCCAGGCACTGCTGGAGTAACTCCCAAGCACAGAGCGGGGTGTGGTCCCTAAACATCACTGGCTATGGTCCAAAACTGAGAAGGAAAAGTGGGTGATCCCAGGGCTGGGGAAATAGAACAGGTGGGGCATAGGCCTTGCATGCCCCTGGCCTGGGTTTAACCCCTGGCACCACAAGTACTCCCAGCATTGAAGGGTGAAGACCTGGAGGCCCCTGGCATGGCTGGGGTGGCCCTGCTACTGCCCGGCACCACAGGGCCCAAGCAGCAACACATCCTCAGACTTCAGGCCCTGGTGGTGGCATCTGAACACTGCCGGCTGTGCCCCAGGTCTCCCACACCAAGAAAAAGGGTGATCTTGGGGCTGGAGAGAAAGTATAGAGGGCCCAGTACTTGATTTGCATATGACAAACACAGGTTCCAATCCGACACCATACATGGTCCCCTGAACCGTGCCAGGAGTAACCCCTGAGCACAGATCCAGGAGTAAACTCGAGCACTGTCAGGTGTCATTCCCCCACCCACCTGCACAAAACGGTGATGGGGCCTGAGTGAAAGTACAGCGGGCAGGGCATCTACCTTGCACGCAGTCAACCTGGGTTCAATCCCGTATGGCCCCGTAAGGCTGCCAGGAGCGATTCCCTAGGTGCAGAGCCAGGGGTAAGTTCTGAGTATCACCGCATCCCCAGGAGCGGCCCAAAACAAAAGCAAGAACAAAAATGGGGTTCCTGCAGGGGAAAGCCAGGAAGATTAATCAAGGTCTGGCATAATTCGCCAGAGCAATACTGTTGGCCAGGGGCAGTGCTGAAACCCAAGCTCAGGTCTGTCTGCCTCCAACACTCTGGCACCAGGTGCCACGAGTGCTCCATGAATGATCTGCCGCGCTTGTTGTTGAGATGCCCAACAGGGCCTACGATTAAGTCTTGCAACAGGTCCTGGCAGCCTGGCTGTGTGGGAAAGATTTCGGAGCAGGCTGGGGTCCAGCGTCCCTGTCCCGAATACATGTCCTCTGTCCCCTGCTCCTGTTTCCTTAACTGTAAAGTGAGAACCCCAGGGCTGGGGCACATGCTTCCCTTGGATAAGGTCCCTGTTTGACTGCCAGCAGCCCCCGCCCCCCCCCAAAGTATGAGAAGGACAGGAGGTTGCTCGTAGGGGTGTTCTAAGGATTAGGGAGAGCAATGCAAGGAATGCGTCTGCGGGAGTGCGTCGCCAACGCTGGCTGTGATTATCAGCACCCCGCTCCTGCCCTTGCGGAACTGTGCAATCCATGTGTTGGAAGGAAAATACATCGTCATGAGTGAGATTACAAAGCAAAGATATAAAAGCGGACCCCAAAAGTGCCTGCACAGAGGCAGGCTGGGGGATGGGGAGGAGAGTGGCGGGAGGGAAACTAGGGATGTGGGTGGTGGGAAATGTACACTGGTGGAGGGAGGGTGCTGGAACACTGCATGACTGAAACCAACCAGGAACAGCTTTGGAACTGTGTAGCTCATGGTGAGTCAATAAAAAGAAATAAATGTGAAAAAGTGTACCCCAAAACACACACAGCACAGAAAGGGGGAAAGACCAGAAGGGAATGGTTGGCTGTGTTTAACTTAGTGTTGAAATTATAGGGGATCCTAGTTTGTGTGTTTATGGGTTTTGTAAATTTCCTGCAACACACATGTCTTTCTTCCTTTCTTTTTTTCCGCCAGGAGGGTCGAAAGCAGAGCGCTGACAGGGGCTATCGCTTGAATCTGGGTCTAGGTTCGTGGAGAGGATACCCCAGGGGAAATAAGATCTGAGCAATCCTGGAAAGAAGGGAGAATTTGGAGAATGAAGGAAAGGGAGCCAGAAGTATTTTTCCTCTTCTTGGTTTTTATCTCCTCCCCTAAACTCAGGCTCCCGAAGGGCATGATCTATGATCTAACTTGTCCTTTCCTGTCTCGGGAATAACTGAAACCAAACTGAAGCAAACCCGCTCAAACCTGGTGCTTAGTAGGTGCTCAATAAATACAGATCTACTGAGTGACAATGCTTGACAGCTCTGCTTAGCCTGGGAGACAAGGATGCTCTCAGTTCGCTTGCCAGCTGGTGCTCTGCCAAAACGGAGGTACATGGTTTCCATGGCAACAGGAGAGGGCCCTCCAGGCCAGCAGCGGGAGGCAGATGCAGAGATTGTGAGCTCTGCAGCTTTTCAAGGTGTGGCCTGGAGATGGGGAACAGGCATCTCTTTCAAGGGCTGTAGAAGGAAAAAGAGCTTCGGAAGGATGAAGTCAGTTGTTCATTGGTCAGGTTTGTCAAGTGAATCCGTGAAAGCTGAAATAAGTGGTCCAGGTCTTTGAAGGAGGGTCGGACGCTCTTAAGTGGCGACAGGCCAGGGGTCTAGGAAAGTTAGATTCTATTTTTGTTTCTCTGCTGTGTGACCTTGAACAAGTTACTTAACCTCTCTGACCCTCAGCATGTTTCCCCATTGACTAGGAGATGTGGCCAGCTCTAAAATTACTTATAAAAAGACGTATGTGGTATGAGTATAAAATGGTGTGTTTGGGTGAGTTTGGTGGTTCTTTTTTCTTTTTGGGTCACACCCGGCGATGCACAGGGGTTACTCCTGGTTCATGCACTCAGGGGTTACTCCTGGCCGTGCTCAGGGGACCATATGGGATGCTGGGAATCAAACCTGGGTCGGGCCGCTTGCAAGGCAAATGCCCTACCTGCTGTGCTATCACTCCAGCCCCAACCCCAAGGCCTTTAACACCATCCTACCCAGGGGACTGGTCAAGGCCTGACAGGTGAGAAGCAGCTGGACTTGCGTGGGCAGGGGCCAGGAAGGGCAGGCAGGAGCAGCTGCCTTGCTGGCACTGTCCCTGGCCTCTTGCTGGCACTTTGGCAGTGAATGTAGGGCATCGCTCAGCGTCAGGTCTTGGCCATCCCTGGTCCCTGGGGCATGGTTCTTCCCTGGACTGTGGTCAGGCCACTTTTGGCGGAGTCAGAGCAGGAAGAAGCCCAAAGGCCTCCCGGTGGTTTTGGGGGCAGGAACTCTGCTCCTCACCGTTCTTCAAAGACCCCAACCCTCGGGGCTGGGAATCTGAGCCCAAGCAAGGAGAGCAAGCTGGAACCTGAGCTGTGCTAAAGGGCCGGAGGCAGGTGCTCCGGTTTCTCCCGATGTCGCCCGGCCAAAATGGGTCACACTGGCCCTCTGGGGAACTTAGCTCATGGTGCTGCAGCCTCAGAATCTAGAGATTCCTCTTCAGGAAAACCTGTTCGGGCCAGAGGGATAGTACAGCGGGTAAGGCACTTGCCTTACATGTAGCCGACCTGGGTTCGATCCCCGGCATCCCCTAGGGTCCCCTGAGTACCGCCATGAGTGGTTCTTGAGTGCAGAGCCAGGAGGAACTTCTGAGCATCTCTAGATGTTGTCCCCAAACAAACATTAAAAACCTCTGCTGGGCTGTAGCCATAGTACAGTGGGTGGGGCACTTGCCTTGTACACGGCCTACCAGGGTGGGCCGACCTGGGTTCAATCCCAGGTACTGCCTATGATCCCCAAGACCTTCAGGAGTGATCCCTGACCATAGAGCCAGTTCAAAGTCCTGAGTACCACTGGACCCAAGACCTTCCAGGAGTGATCCCTGAGCATAGAGCCAGTTCAAAGTCCTGAGTACCATTGGGTGTGACCCAAAACAAGAAATGTTTTTCAGGGGCTGGAGCAATAGCACAGCAGGTAGGGCGTTTGCCTTGCACGCAGCTGACCTAGGTTCGATTCCCAGCA
>JAOXYA010074006.1:0-23687 GCA_028565675.1 Sorex palustris
CTGGGATCATGGCCATTAAGCAGTTCAATCAGGAACCAGAGAGGCCATGTCTCCAATTATATAGCTGAGCTGGAGGTAGTTTGTGGGTGTGTTTCCCACATACCTAAATTTTGGCCATTTGCTTTCTTGGTAAACTTTGCCCCAAGTTTCTGGGGTCTGGCCAAAGGCACAGCAGCAATTTTGGGGTATCTAGAAGCCTGAAGGCGCCATCAGGCTGCTGATGCACTTGCCTCACAGAAACAGATTGACCTGCTGAAGGCACCATATCCCCAGAAATTCTCCATTTTCAAAAACAGGTGCTCACACATGATTTCTGTCTGGGGAATTTGGAAGAATCAGAAATAGCGTTCTCTATGAGCAGGAGAAGATGGAACCTTTCATTGGTGTTTGCCAGGACAGATGGTCAGCTACTTAGGAGAAGAAATAGAGAAAACACAGGGGAATTTTTAAAAAGTGGGTAGGAAGGGTGGTGTTGGTTCCGAATTTCTAAGCATGATAACAAAGCCTGTGAGTATCAAGGAAACATTAGTAAATTTGACCATATGAAAATTAAAAGTTCTGTCAAGCAGCACTTACCATACAAAATGTTAATAGGCGGCTAACCAGCTGTGTGGAAATAAGCAATCACCAGTGATCTCGTACACAGGATTTACTTAGGAAAAGTAAGTAGAACCCTTATGTACCAGCAAAGAAAAGGGGAATTGAACAATGGCAAAGGCTATAATAGGAAGTTTCAGGGAGAAAAGAACCAGACACAGGCAATAAATATTGGAAAGGTTAGTGACTAGGTCATCTAAAAGCAAGGTATCAAATTTATGTTTTATCAGTTTGACAAGAGGCAGAAAAGCAGGTACGGTGGGGGAGAGTGTGAATGGGTCGGTCTCTTGGGACAGCAAAGAGAGGGCAGACTTTCCCGGGAGGTCAGTCCACTGTGCATGGGAGGGGCTTACTGGATGTGCCTAGGACACACTGATCAAAACAGATGCAGAGAAGGGAACGTTCTTCTTCACACTGGTGTTTTGGAATGCCCAGGACCTTGGCACCCCTGACAACCATGAAGACAAGCCAGGGGTCCACACCAAGAGGCTACAATGCCAGAGAAGCCAAAGGAAGCCAGTTTTGCTCTCTGGGACATTCTGAACGCTGTCCTACTCCTTGCCTGTCTGAACTTTCAAACTTCTGCCTATGTGACAGATTCTATTTGTCATTTTAATAAATAAATAAATAAATTCTCCTTTTTGTTGACAAAATCATTCTCGTGAGACGAGCCCCAGACTCAAAACTGTGCAAATCCTTTGACCTCAATATGGACTTTCCAGAGCTTATCCCGAGAGATAACGGACAAGGTCACAGAGATGGACACGCGCTATTTATAGCAGAGAGAAATGCTGACGCCTCTTTCAGGTACCTTGAACAGAAAGGAGCTTTGGTACATCAGCCGACTGCTTACCTAGACACAACGTGGGCATGGGGGAGACTGATATTTTTCAGATCCCCTTCTCCACCCCCCCCCCAAAAATGGTCTCTGAGCTATTGTGGAGGAGGAAATCAGTTGACTTCACCTGTGGGTGAGTTTTCACTTCTGTCCAGGGTGGAGATAGGAAGGCAGGTGCAGATGCTTCAACACCAGCCCAGGTGGGATCAGCGAGGCCGGAGCACCCAGAAAAGGAGTCTTGGGCAGAGACTGAAGAAGCTTGACCCACATCCAGGCTGCCTCTAATGAAAACTCCTGATGAAAACTCTGTCCACGCACCTTAGTGAATATGCCGCCTGTTGTTTGGTCTCTAGGGCAAGGCTTCCTCTTGTGGAACAGGCTCAGCAGGTGCCCAGGGGGTTCTGACTGTCTTCAGCTATAAGACGGCAGCCCCCCCCCTGAATCTGGGGGCCGTAAAAAATCCATTTCCTCCCACAGCTCATGTCCAGGAAGAGTGTAGACTACTCAAGGTCTGATTGGTTCAGGCACCCAGTCCTTGGCGACTCTCTGCCCTGCCATTCCCCGCGTGGTCTTGGGGTCACAGAGCACAGACACCGTCTCTTCCCGGAGCCCCTATGTGGGTGTCCGTCTGTTTGGAAGCCATCTGCCCCCTCACTGCTGTCTTTGAATGTCCCCCTGGGCTCCCATGCAAAGGGGGTGAGCAGAGCAAACACAGTGACACTAAGAAGGAAGTGACGGTGGGGCACAGTCTTGGGCATCCTATAGCGTCCACGAGGCCACTCCGCTGCCCACTTTACTCCTCCCACTTCCTTCCTCGTTCTGATTCTGATGGAATGGACAGATGGATGGAAGCTGCCGATTGCACCACACCATTTGTCCCCTGTAGATCCTAGGACATCACCTCTCGGGATGGACCATGCCATTCTCTGATTCAAGCTTCAGTTACTATTGGCCAGGGGCATGCTGGACACTCCCTGACTGGGTCACTCTGAACAATTTATGGTCCCCCAACAGCCTCAGTGTAAACAACACCATCACCATGTTGGTGCTAAGCCAGAACATTAGGACAAGCCCCTGGACACTGCCCTGCAAGTAGGAAGCCCCACTTTGAGTTAATGGGCAAACTAAAACTTGTAAGTCTGGATTATCTGAAGAAGTACAGCATGCTGTCATATGCTTGCCTGGTCATACATTATCTTGGCAGTACAAAGCAGCAGTTTCTCCCTCTCTTACACATCCTTAATCTGGTTTGACCTTCAAGTATCAGTATGAGCCTTCTTTTTGCCGGATGTGTAACTGATCACAAGAATGTTAGGATGGGGCTGGAGCAATAGCACAGCGGGTAGAGCATTTGCCTTGCGTGAGGCCAACGTGGGTTCAATTCCCAGCATCCCATATGGTCCCCTGAGCATCACCAGGAGTAACCCCTGATTCCTGAGTGCAAAGCCAGGAGTAACCCCTGTGAACTGCTGGGTGTGACCCAAAAAATGCAGAAAGAAAAAAGAAAGAAAGAAAGAAAGAAAGAAAGAAAGAAAGAAAGAAGAAAGAAAGAGGGAGATGTAATCTGTATAGCCTACATGGCCATTTCCATATCTTCCTCTCATATTTTAATCATGACAACATAGCTTTGACAGCATAGCTTTGACAAGACAATGTACACACGTATACCCTGATGTTCCTTTGATGAATGCTTATCCTATAACTGTTTGTACTCTTGTTAGTGAGTCTTTCTCTGTTATGAAGTCATTAGGATGTAACTGATAAAAAAATAGAATAAAAGGAGACAGACCTCTGGCAGTCACTCTTCGCTTCAAGTCAGATCGAGCCTTGGCCCTCTGTGTTCTTTACATTCCTCTCGCATGTCTTATCTCTGTGCTTCCGACTGATTGATCGATCACTTCATGTGACATCAACGTCCCCTGAGAATTAACCTGAGGCGCGCTACATGCATCATCAAAGGATCCACCATGAGTTTTAAGCACTCACAAAATTAATCATCAGAAATAGGGGCCAGGAGAGAACACAGTGGGTAGAGCACAGGCCTCACGTATCAGTATGAGCCTTCTTTTTGCCGGATGTGTAACCGATCACAAGAATGTGGGATGGGGCTGGAGCAATAGCACAGAGGGTAGAGCGTTTGCCTTGTGTGAGGCCAACGTGGGTTTGATTCCCAGCATCCCATATGAGAGAACCAGGAGAGAACACAGTGGGTAGAGCACAGGCCTCACGTATGTCTGACTTGCCTGGGGTCTGGCCCCTGCACCACACGGTCCCCTGAGCAAGCCAGATACAGGCCCAGGAGCCCCCAAGCACTTCTGGGTCCCCAGCACTGCTGGGGCAACCTGGTTGGTCCCCAGCACCACAGGGCTGGAGCAGTACCACATCCTTGGACCCTAGCATGGACCCACTGGCCTGGTTGGCTAAAATACCAGTGGGGTCTCCGGTTCCCTAAACATGGCTTAGAAGCCACCCCAACAATTAATAATCTGGAAACAGAAATGTGGCAACTATCCCCCCCCCCCCACGAGACTATGGAGGCCAATGGTTTGGTTCAAAGCCTCAGCACAGCTGTGTGGCAGCCAGGGACATGCCAAATCACATCATGTTCTCTCGGCAGCTGAGGGCACAGCCAAGGGCAAAGACTTGGCCATGCTGGGTGCTCACGCGCCCCTGAATGCCAAACCCATTTCCCACCCTCATACCCCCCAGATGGATGGAGCTGCCCCCAGCATTAGCTGAATGTGCCCTCCTCATCAATTCTGACTCAGATCATTCATGAAGCCAGGATGCTGAGATCCGAAAAACAGGCTATTTTTATGCTGGTGTTTTCCCTCGTGACGAGCTCCTGGAAAGAACGTGTTGGAGAATTCCGATTTCCTTCCATCACGCTCCATGGCCTGTCCTCACAGCCCCTTTCTGTCACCACAGATATGTGTCTCACTGCTAGATGCTGCCACTGAATGTCACTCCTACCTCCACAATGGCAAGGGGCTGGTGTTTCCCCAGCCTTCTGGGAAACAGACACCAAGTCTTGGGAAATGAGGATTTCCTGCTTGGCAGGAGCTATGACAGGTACTTTGGGGACCAGAGAGATAGTACAGTGGGTAGGGTGCTTTCCTTGCACACAACCGACCTACGATCGATTCCCGGCACCCCACTGAGTCCCCCCAAGCTCTACCAGAAATGATCCTTGAGCACAGAACCTGGAATACTGGGAATAAGCCCTGAGAACACACAGGAATAGCCCCCTAAAAAACAAAAGGTAAATCCTTTCTTCTCTACTCTCAAAGAACATCTGAAATTGGGGCCAGAGCAACAATAGTATGGGTGAAACATTTGTCTTGCACACAGCTAAGTTGGGTTTGACTCCCGGCACCCTGCATGGTCCACCAACTGCTGCCAAGAGTGATCCCTGAGCACAGAGCCAGGAGTAAGCTCCAAACACTGCCAGATGTGCCCCTCCACCCCCAAAAAAATATAGAGAAAAAAACTCAAATTAAAAAAAAGTCCTTAGGAAAGTGATAGTGGAAAAGGAAAATATCACCAACATGTCAAACTCCTGGCTGGTTCTCTTGCTAAGAACACTGGCCTGGGGCCAGAGTGATAGCATAGCAGGTAGGGCATTTGCCTTGCACTCGGCTGACTGGTGTTTGATCCCGGGCATCCCATATAGTTCTCCAAGCCCCTCCAGGAGTAATTCCTGAGTGCAGAGCCAGGAATAACCCCTGAGCATGGCCGGGTGTGACCCCAAAATACAAAAAGATAAAAAAAATAAATTAAAAACCACACTAAACGAATGCACAGTCCACTGTGTCACATGCAAACAGAACCAGGGGCTGGTTCTTGGTCAACACGGTTAGAGTGAGGACAATGAGACTAAACTTGCAGCGATCCAGTTTCTCCCTACCTCACACAGCTTCTCCAGGTGAGTCCAGAAGAACCTCGCCAAAGTCATTTGAAGGAATTATGGAATGCGATTTACAGAATCACCTTCCAGAACAGAGCAGTGCCCAATTGCTCAGGGACTCATGGACTTAGGTGGGAATCGGCCCAAAGGTAAAAAGTCCACCTTTTCCAGGTCCAGCTCCCCTTGGGTTGTGATCATACACGGGTCTTTGGCAGTGCTGGAAGGTGGGTGGTGATCAGGATAATGTTTACCAGAGTGTCACATGTGTTTCCCTGCAGGGACAGTGCACAAAAACCCTCTCTTCAACAAAGCTTTTCTAATCTAACCTAGGAAAGTGTCACATGCAACTGTACTTAGTCATGATGTTGACAACTGAGATTGGATTCAGGACCATGTTAAGTAATTCTCTCAGATTTTTTCTTTTTTTGCTTTTTGGGTCACATTCGACAATGCACAGGGGTTCCTCTTGGCTTTGCACTCAGGAATTACTCCTGGCGAAGAGGTCAGGGGACCATATGGCATGCTGGGAATCAAACCCGGGTCGGCTGAGTGCAAGGCAAACACCCTACCCGCTATACTATCACTCCAGCCTCTCTCTCAGATTTCTTAACCTGGGGATCGAAATTAAGTGATGGAAGAAGGGTGGGGGGGGGAGAGAAATTTTCCTTTCTTTCCCATGGTGAAGAAATTACACATACTTTACATTCCATATCACTGACATATGTGCGCATGAAGTGGTCACACAGACACCATCACAGGCTGCTGGGAGAAGCTCAGCTCAGGATTTCTGCGGAGCTGCCCATTAACTGGATTCAGGTTAATTGGAGTAGTTTCCTGTCTCCTCCAGGCCAAGAAGATGAAGAGGGATAACGCCTGTCAATCTTTTTTTTTTGAAAAGCCCCTGAAATTATTTGTGGGGCTGCCATCCTCTCGGGTCAAAGCGTACATCTTTGGTTCTCTCTCTCATCTTCAATAACCTCTCCATCCCCCTCTGTAGGAGAAAAACAAATTTGCTGGTTTATTTTTCTGAACAGTTTGAGAGAATTATCATTTGGCCTCGATACTACATTCTCGGAGTGCTAAATAGTTTGTGCGAGTCATTGTTGAACTTGGGTCGTGTGAATTTCCCCCCTCTCGCTGCCTCTTGCTCACACAGAGACAACAGGCCGTGTGTGACTGAAAGTCGTGCCTTCAGATGGGCATGGAGAAGAAATGAAGTTCCAAAAACAGTCGCCCTGTGTTTAATTCAAGCGACTGATCCTTATCAATGCAGGGGCTTCTCAGGGCACCAACACTGCTCTCGGAGGGGAGCCCTCTGCAGTTCTCTGGAAGACCCTACGTGCTTATGCATATTTCCACGGGTGAGGGCAAGGGTGTTTGGCCAGAGGTCACGGGAGCCTGGAGGCTGCCGGATGCTCCTGGGGGAGCTACTTATTCATAAACACGGGCCCAGAGACCTGTGGAGAGTTTCTTTGGCGGGCCATGAAGAAATGGGGGTTTCTTTCCGCAGAGTGAAATATCTGCTTGACAACTCTGAAGGCCATGCTTGGTCGTTGGAGAATCTATTTCCTGAGTTTGTGGTGAATGATTTAGTAGGTACTTGTCCCTGTGAGGGACTCACCCTTTGTTGGGCCCCCGGGGCTTCCCTCAGCAGACTGTGAAAGAGAAAAACATATTTGTGATATGAGGCCTAAATATGGGAAGGAACCACCACTCTTGGGAGGATTCTCTGGTCTCCTTGTTTTCCTTCCTTGACATTCGCTCTTGGGCTTCAGCTCTTCTGGGACGAGTGAGGGGCTGACTGACTCACATCAGCGTCACAGCCCAATTCATAGTGTCTCTCCCTGCCAACCTCACCTCAGCCCAGATGCCGGCTCCTCTCTTGGGCCCCCTTGCTGCCCTCTCTGCACTATCTGCCATCCATCAGAGCATGGCGCCTTGTCCTGGCCTGAGCTCCTGGCTGGGGACCCTCTACCATGGGTGGGTCCCACGTCTCTGCTTGCTCCCTTACCCCCCATAAAATCCTGGAGGTGACAATGCTCCACCTTGTTAAGGGAGTTACAGTTCAAAGATCCGAGACCAAAAGTGCGACCTGACATACAAAGCAATTAGAAGCTCTGGTGTTTGTCCTTCATCTTTCTTCTACCAACATCTTAAAACAATCCGAGTGTTTTTCTTCTACCAGCATATTAAAAATACTTTGATGAGAAGCACAGTAGAGAAGAACCAGGTGGAAGCCCAATGGTCAAGGAGGAGAAATACTGAAGAGAAAGACTGAGGAGAGGCAGAGGTGGGGAGAGCTGGCCAGTGCGTAAGGGAGCACCGGAGGAGGAGCCCAGGGTCACTCATTTATCTCACGACTTGGATTGTTACCCATGTTGTGACTCCCCTTGGTCCTTCTCAGTTCCCTTGGCTGTACCTGACAAAGGCTCCTTGTATGTGAAGCCAGGGGGTGTGTGCAAGATGGCGACCAGCAGGAGTAGGGAGAGCAACAGATTCCATGCCAAGGAAGCCGCCTTCATTTTTGAAGAGGAGAAATAGGATTTCAGACCCAGAGAGGCACTTCTAGTCATGGGGAACGTAAGGGTGTGAGACAGGATATATGTTGGTGAGCCTGTAGTCTTACTCTCCAGGGAAAAGCTGAGCTCACTGAGGTGCCACAGCAAAGATCCCTCAGCTTTGGGGTCCTCCTCTCTCATGTGAGGTGCCTTTCCATTGCTCCATGATCATTCCATGGTGATCTGGGAGATTCTAGCTTCTCCGATGTAGGCAAGAGCAGTGGCAGATCCAAGACTGACTGAACTGTCCCCTCACCACATGCCCCACTCACAAAGGAAATGAACTCTCCAAGAGACAGAAATGAAGGCAGGCTGGAGTCTTGAGTCACGGGGCAGGACTCTGGCTTGGTGGAGGTGCCTTTGAACATATTGCCACTGCCACAGCAACTGGCATTAAGCAAACCACATTCAAGTGTGAGTCACTGGTGGTACTCGCTGATATCAACACATTCAGCAAAGGTCATAGCAGCACCAACTGCCACGTCCAGTCTGATTCTTCAGATCAATGTCAGTTTTCCACACACACTGCATCTATGCTACCAAATTACAGCAGCAAACTTTGATTAAGGATGTACCACATCTATAAACAGGACACAAACTGAAGAATTTATATATATATGCATTATATATATATATATACTTTTCTTTTGTAAATGACCTGGTACTTTTTGATCATTTGAAAATGCTTCCATAATAATTCAGGAGAAAGAAAGAGCCACATTTTTTACTTGAAAACTCTTGGTTTGCTCTTTAGGCCCACACCTGGCTTGCTCAGTGCTCAGGGATACTCCTGGGTTGGAGCTCCAGGCTCAGTCCAAAATGGAACCCTGGGGGTCATTTGGTGCCAAAGTTTGAAGGATCAAACTCAGGGCTCTGGGGCTTGGGGGATCAAAATGCATGAAGAAAACTGCCCTCCTGGCGCCACGTAATCTCATCAATGGCCAAGATCCAGAGGCTATAAAATAAAGCTCCCGGAAGAGAGTGATGCAGAATCTCCTGACCGCATGCCAGGCTGTCTTCATTGGGGCACCTCAGAAGGGAGCAGATTGAGTTTCCGTCCCCGCCCCAAGCAGAGCCCCAGCAGCCGAAAACTTTCAGAACCAGTCACAGCCATGCTCAAGGCCACTCTCCACACGCTCTGATGAACTGAGAGAGGGAACTGGCAGAGGAACCCAGGTATGCAGAACCGGGACTGGGATCTCCAGGCCTGCTCAGATTGGGACTGGACCTCCTCCACCCAGATCCCCAGTTTTCCAGTAGCTTGGCAGTCACACCCACAAACTGCCCCCCAGTGCCATGTAATCTCATCAATGGTCAAGATCCAGAGACTTTAAAAAAAAGCTCCTGGAAGAGAGTGATGAAGTATTTCCTGGAGCATGTGGCCACAAATGCGGCCACGTGTCCTCTTATACTCTAGCCCACTGATTTACCTAAAGTAGCACACGTGTGTTTGGTTTTAACATACTTGCTTGTATTCTTGTACATATGGGCTTAAATAGCCCCAGAATGAAAAATAACTGCCTTCACATACTTCCCTCTTTTTGTGGTGGGAAGATGTTCCCTGGTTGGGTAGGTGTTTGAATATTATTTGTAATGAACTATTGTGAACTACTTTATAAAAATAAAATGTATAAAAATTGCAAAAAATGCATAAAGAGCAGAGCAAGTATTCCAGTTCACTGGCTATCTCCCTGGCCTAGAAAATATTTTGAAAATAGGAGAAAAAGAGATAGAGACGGAACTGGGGGGAAAAATCAACATATAAATCACCTTCTCTTTCTTTCCTTCTTTCTTTCTTTCTTTCTTTCTTTCTTGGAGTTTTTGGGCCACACCCAGCGTGCTCAGGGCTTACTCTGGCTCTGCACTCAAGAATCACTCCTGGCGATCTCAGGGGACCACATGGGATGCCAAGAATTAAACCTGGGTTGGCTTCATGCAAGACAAATGCTGTACCTACCATAGGTAGGTATTATCACTGAGGTCCCCAAGTCACTGTCACTTCTAAACTTGGTTCTGAAGAGGCAAATGAGTGGCCAGGTGACCTAGGATAACAGGGAGTAATGGTCTGAGGTGCCCAAAAGCACCCTCAGAAGAAGCATTCAAGGGATGTGGTCCCAAACGTCCATCTGGAACAAATACAAATAAGAGATGAAGGGCAGAGGGGCAGATGGTGGACCCTGGTGTGAACAATTAGAAAAATGGCAGCTCTTGGCTGGGAAGATTGGGTGAGTGAAAAAAGAAGAGTTGGGGAGGGTTTCTTCTCCTTTCTTCAACTTTGCCACAATGCACACAATACTCCAAGCACCACTTAATAACCCTCAATCACTGTTGGTGCTCAGACCTAAAATTCCTCCCATTATCTAGCATCGATTTGAGCCAACAACTTCCCCCCGAAAATAAAAATTCTCCTGGGAGGATTCAGGTCAATGGACCATTCACTCCTGACCATGAATTTTTAATAAGTCTGCTTCTATTGTGGACGCCAGCAACCATGAGTCTGATGGCCAAGTGGATAAGGGGGACAGAGCACGGAAGGATCAGGAGGGTGTGGGCTGGGCTCCAGATCATGTGAGGCTGGAAGAAGTTTGTACTTCATGGGGATAATGTCCTCCGAGCACCGAGGTCATAGAAAAGAGAAAGGGTCATCCAGATAAACTAATTACAGCAGCATGACTCTGTCCCAGAGTTGGGGGCCTCGAGCTCTCATGCATCTCAGTTGTAAGTATTCTTGGGAAAACGAAAAATCAAAATCTTTTTTTCTTTTTTTGTGGGAGGAGATCTCCTAAGTGGTGCTCAAAAAAAATTAGGGTCCTTTCCTGTTTGGCCAGTGAGTCTTTCGTGGCCTGGCAGTACTTAGGGGTGTCTCCAGGGCTAAACTTGGTGATGTTGAGGGGACCATGCGGTGCCTGGGATCAAGCTGGGATCAGCCTCATGCAAGGCAAAAACTTTTTCTTTTTTTTTTTTACGATTTAAATTCCATGAGTTGGAGTCATCTGATCTTCTGAACTCCGAGTCTCCGTGACGTTACCCCAAAGCACAAACACCAAACTTTGCTGGGCAGAGGGGGGATGACACCCCTGCTTTTAGCAGGATGAAAAGCAGGCATTGCACAGTCTCATCCCCATCCTCACAGATGATCATTTATTAGTTATTTTGGGATGAGGGGAGGTTTTTTTTTTTAATTTTCAGAAGAGAGGAAACAGTTAATGAGCCTTTTGTCTGCACTCTTTCCCCAGATCCCTTATCAGCAAGTCTCAGCCAGTTTGTGACAGATTTAGCCTTCAAGGAAAATGAGGTGAGACGGAGCTTCTGGAAAAGAGCTTTTCGACTGACTGGCCCTGTCTGGGGGTCTCTTTCTTCCATGGGAGGTGGGCGGGCTGCAGCCAGGCAGAGGATGGCGAGAACAATGCACACACATGTTTGTCATTTATAGGACCGGAAGGGGAGGAAGAGCCCGAGAAAAAGGACGAAGAGTGGGAACAGGAGGGAAGAGACCAAGAGCAGGTGGGCTGTCTGGGGACACGCTGGCTCCCCCGTCTCTCTCTCGGACGCGCTGCCTGGAAGGGCCTCTCTGCCTCCATCCTAGCTCCCCAGCGAGCTTCCTTGGACGCCCTGTGGAGCCTGTGAGCTGAGTGAGAGAGAGGACAGTCACTGCAGCCAGGGGAAGGCTGCGAGGGGAGAAGGGGGCTAGAACTATGAAGAGAAGAACTGGAGCCATGGGGAGATTCTCCAGAAAGGAGACGCCCCCAGTTTCCAGATGATTAGCTGAAGTTGCTCCATCAATTCTATGGGCTGGCGTTGTGGCTGTGTGGTTGAGACTGGACACCAAGGGCCATAAGTAAGCCTTCCCCAAGAGAACAAAGATATAACTGAGGCTTGAGGCCAGACACAGTCTGACTGATGTGGGCAAGACTTTGGACCATGGCGTGGCTGTTATATGAAGAGAAGAGGGATCAGGCAGAAGTTTGGGGCAGGGGAAGAGAAGACCAACTTCACAAGCATCTCCATTACCAGGCTCCTATGCCGCCTGCATGAACCACAGAGTGAAACAAACCCAGGATTAGCTCAGAGGTTTGGAAGACTGGAAATTGCCTAAAGGAATTGATCACCTTCAGTTTCCTTTCCATTTTGGGTAGTGGGAGGTTCTGGTACCAGGGTCCCAGCACAGCACTTACAAGCTTATAAGCCACGTTGAGATGCAAGGGTGCAGAGGAGACGGGGAGAAGACTCAGTGGACAGAGCAGAGTCTGAAGGGGCAGATGGCGGGGAGGGGTGAGGGAGGGAGCGTGCACGGCTCTGGGGTTTACCAACTGCCTTGCTGGTTTCCATCTTTCACTTGTTCCCCAAGTGAGAGTCACAATCAGATGGTGCAAGTATATTAGACCAAGGCCGTCCACAGGATGAAATTTCCATGTTTCATGGCTGACAAGTCGACTTGACACAGAACAGCAAGGACCAAAGCCAACACCTGGGGCATCAAAACTATGTTCTGTTTTGTCCTGCTCTGAGCCTCCAGGGGTGTTCATCCCCCTGAGAGAGAAGTGACCGGTCCAATAGACCTCTCCTGCAAGCATGGACGACACCAAAACTAGCTCCTTTTCCTTCCAAGAGTTTCAAGTTCAAGGGGATGCCGGGAAATGCCTGGCCTCATTGGCTGTTGACTTATGGCTCCAAGGGAGAAGTTTTGCTGGGGTCAAGCAGGGACCTGAAGGAGATGGGGCGTAGACAGGGACTCCAGTGGTTCTAGGGAGATGGGGGACACCAGGTGAGGAGTCTGTGAAAGCATGTCAGATCTTGACCCCAAAGGACTTTTAGTGGGTGACACGGAGAATCCAAGGAATATTGGAAGAGAGCAAACGTGCCACCAGGGACAGGCCACTGATCACCCAGAGTCTGTGGGATGTCTAAGGTCCTAGGGAAGCCGACTAAGAGAAAGGCCCTCCGTGGTGCCAAGAGAAAAGCTGCCAGGAGACACTGTGTCAACTCCTTGCTGACTCAGCAGCACCACGGAGCGTCCAGATCACCCACAGTGGCACGCGAGGCCTTCCTTTACATTAGAAACTCCAGTTTCAGGCAAATGATAAATGGTCCAACTCTTTCCAAGTACTGGGACTTTCCCTTTCCGGTAAGCAGCAGAGATCCGCCCCCACCCCCACCTCATGCCTTCTGTCCATGTCTGTCCCGCCAGGGAAGGAGCCAGGGCACGTCCTTCCCTTCACACCTGCGGACTGAGAAATATTTCGCCTCCACATCCTGTTTCATATTGGGCCAGACAATGCTGCTTCACCTCTCCTGAACTCTAACTTCCGAAGCCAGAAAGCAGGATCTAAACAGCAGACGGCACTTCCCAGTGCTGAGAACAAAGATGGAACCCGTGTCTGCTGCTGCTGAACCCATCACTCCTTGTAGGTCCCACTGGTTTCTCCAAACCCCCCCCCCCCCACACACACACACACAGAAAACCCACTTCTGACCAACCCGGGCTGGAGGACATTAGCTAGAGAGGAGTGACCTTCCATGGGATTTATGTGGCAAGCTTCTCAAGTACAGTCTCAAATACAGGGTGTGCATGCATCCTTGCTTGTGCATATAAATGCTCTGTGTGCATACGTGTAATCCTGGAGCACAGTAGTTTTCCACCTGTCTATACCTGTAGGCTAGCACCAGTCCTTACACAAGGACCAGAGATGTATGCATAAATACAAGCACATTTAGACACCTACTGTATACCACAGGGCGTGGCTTGTTGGGTCTGTTTGTCTGGAGATGATCAGGTCACCAAGAGGTCTGGGATTTTTCTCCTCCTGGACCCCAGGGGTCAAGGGCAGATGGTCGGAGCCTGAGTCACGGGTCTTGGGGAGAGATTAAGTGCACCTTCCCCCAGGAAGTTCAAATCCCAGCTCAGCCACTTCCCACCTACAGACACACACTCCATGGTTTGGCAATGTGGGAAAACGCAACAGCTCACGCCTTATGGGGTCAACGTGAGGATTCATCCTGTAATGCCCCACGGAGACCCTTCAAATGGGGCTCGAGACAGTGGATGCATTCGGTGTGCATTAGGGATATTCACGCGTCAGAAATGAATGGCGTGGGGAGCAGAGCAGTGAGATCGACACGTTTCCTAACATTTCCAAGAGCGAAAGCTCGGATGGCGCCTCCCTTTCTTCCCTTGACAGCAGCAGCTCCTCGTCACAGAACCAAGCAACCATATTCCTCGAGATGTGCAAACCCTCATGTCTGCAGGCTCCAGCCTGATCCAGGCTGGTGAGGCCCAGGCTAGGGACCCCAATGCCTCACTCAGCAGGGCAGTCTCACGATACCATTCTGAACTCAGCTACTCCCCCTACCCTGGCACTGGGGCTGAGGAAGTGGAGGGGTTCACCTGGGACTCCAGTTCTTTGCTCTTTCCTGACTTCCTGTGGGGTGCTGCCATCCCCTCTGAAGCTTGTGCCGTCTGTCTGTCTGCATTGCCTCTGTGATATCCCTGCCTGTAGTGATTGGGAGGAAGTCCCCAGCTCTCCAGACTGCCTGGGAGGCCTCTTCTCTCTGAGTCTGGGTCATCAGCAGGAGGTGCTGTTGGCTCATTCTGGCACCTGCCACGCCTGTCCCTGGGCCAAGCTTACAAGTACTTCCTGTGCCAGGGGCTGTGTACCAACACCCTGCGAGTCATGTGGCCTTGCAGATGTAGGACATAGCTTGTTAGGACAGAAGGATTTGGGGGAGTTAGTGAGATATCCCATCAGTTTTGGAGATGAGAAGGGGACATTGTCCCCCAGCTAGGAACTGAGGTTGGAAAGATCCGGGGAGGGCGCAGCCCCAACTGGGGGCTCATGAGGCCTCACCAGGCACCACTGTGCTCGTCGGCCAGGAATCATCGGTAGTGACTGAGCAATGTGCCAAGTCGGGAGTGGCCCTGGCCGTGGGGGAGCAGGCCCAGATGGAGGCCTCCACTGTCTTCCGGCAGAGACAGCAACCACGGCCCTCGTTGCTTTATGGGCTTACCCACTTGGATAGCCATCCTGAAGCACCGCCGTTCCGTTCCCAGGCCTCTCCTCTTCAGAGTCCGTTTTGGCCATCAGTGAGTTGATTTTAATCAACTCCCCGAGTCTCATAAAAATCGCTCGTTATTCATAGCGGGCCTTGGCGGCAGACAAGTTTCTGACACCCACTTCCTCTGTTGGCCCATGCTGCATGGCAGGGTACAGACAGCCAAGTGCAGCCGTGACGCCCACCGGCTTCTCCACTGGGCAGCGGCTCTGAGGGGTCTCGGCCTGCCCCAGGGCCAGCCTGTCTTCTAGCTGGACAGCCCAGAAACAGGGGAGGACAGGAAAGCTTCCTCTGAGGGTGCTCCCCCAAGGGTGTTCCCCAAGCAGAGCTGGGTGGGAAGGCTTTGCATCTATAATTCCATCCTGCTTAGGGCTAGATGGACAGTCCCGGGGTTAAGGCACTTGCCTTGTCCATGGCCGACCTGGGTTCCATCCCCAACACCATCCAGGGTTTCCCAGGCACGCTTCAAAATAGCTGCCAGGATGCCCAGGAACAAGCCCTGATGCCCCCGACCTGGTCCCTGCAGGCTCTGGGGCTCACGTTTCCTCGCTCAGAGGAGGAGATGGGACTGAAGGGGAAGCCCCCCACAGCTGCCTGCGCAGAAGGAACTGGCCTCAGGAGTGCCAGAGACTACCTCCCAGGGGCGATTTACACCCCAGGGTGCACCCTGGGAATCAGGCGGAAGTGGGAGCCCCAGCCTGACTTGGCCTGTGGCCACCCCCTGTCCCGTCCCCCTGCCCTATTTGACTCCTGGGTCTCCCTGGAACTTCTCCTTCAGCCCACCTGGCACTGAGCCCCCAGAAGGTCAGGCTCTGCTTCTAGAGGACCAGTCACGATGTTTGGCTGAGAGGGACCCCCAGGACAGTGACCGTGCTGGGGGCTGATGATGGAGCCTCCTCCTCTCCTGCTGGTTCTCCCTGGTCTGGCTGGGCGGGAGGCGTGAGACAGGCCAGCTCCTTGGGCCTCTACCATTGGGTGCCTCAGCAGGGTGCCCGGTTCAAAGCTTCCTCCTTGGCTGGACCCCAGCATCCACCGTCCATCTCTTTCCCAGCTGCTTGGTGGCCCCGAGGTCACCGCCAGCTGTACCTGTTCCCACAGCTCCCCGGTCCCGGCTCCTCTGGCCGAGGGGAGTGAGCAGAGCATCGCTGGGCTTGGCTGCCTTCCCGCCCATTCTCCATTCTTTCCCGCCCGGGGGTCAGCGGGCCCTGAGCTCCCACGTTCCAGCATGTTCCCAGAGGGGCAAGCCACCCCCACCCTGCACCACCACCTGCTCCACGGAGACAAAGACCCCCCAGCCCCACCGCAACCTTTCACCCAGTTAGCTGGGCGTGGGGCCAGCCCCACACTGGGCTCCCATCCCTCCGGACACTGAGCTGGTAGGCGGCGCCCAGCTCTCACTGGGCCCGGCTCCGAACAGCTTCTCAATTGCGGGTGAGGGAGAGAAAAAGGAGGAAAGAAGCTAGAAAAATCCAAATCCTGGGGACAGATCAATAGTTGGCCTTGTATCTGGCCAATCCGGATTCAATCCCCAGCATCCCATATGGTCCCCCAAGCACTATCAGGAGTAATTCCTGAGTGCAGAGCCAGGAGTAACCCCTGAGAATTGCTGGGTGTGGCCCAAAAAAGACAAAAAAAAAACACCCAAACTCTGAACGAGTTCCGTGGCATGGACGTTAACTGGTTGGGATGTTTCGTGGCTCAGACTTTTGTGTCCTCTCTGGCCTTCAGAGCTTGAGCGTCTCTGCAGACCAGGGAGGGGTCTTAGTTGTTGGGGACCCCATGATGCTGCTAGAAGGCCCTTCTTGAGACAGGTCAGTGGGATGATGGATCCACAGAGTCTCTAAATCCTCTCCAGTCCTGTCTTATGCATTAACAGCAGAGTCTGGCCATGGGTGCTACTTTCCATGAACAAAACAGGCACGTTTGACCACCGTGGACACAGAGGGGAGTGATTACAGAGACCAGGAGCACTAGGGAGCACCCTGTCCTCTTCTACACTACAGGGGCCACTATGTAGAGTCTGTGGGTCCAGGGCTCATGGAGGGAGCTGGAAGTGCTCACTCCTAGAATCTTCCCTGACACTTTTCCTTGAGAGAGGACGGGAGGCCTTTCCTCACTGCTACTGCCACCTAGTGGACTTTCTGGGGAATTTCCTCAGAGACCGGTTGGCAATGAAGGGTCATTTTCCTTTAAAGCCATAGCTTGAAAGGTGCCTTTGAGTGTCCAGGGACAGTGAAGCTCTGGACGCTCTTACAGAAGGGTCCTGTCAAGGAACTGAAATGCAGCCGGTGGCGCAGAGCGCGCCCACAAGTTCATCCCTCAAGTCCCTGAGAACCTTCCAGGAGACCAGGGCATGGGATGCAGCGGCCTGCCGGGGTCTTCCCGGACTGTTGCTGACACCGAATCCGAGCATGGAGCCACATCTCACTCGCTCTGCAGAAGTTTGGTGCTGGGGGTGACAGGCATGGTCCCGGGTCCAAATGAAGCATGAAAGATGGTCGGGGAGCCGCCCCCAGGAAGTGTCATCATTCACACGAAGTAGAAACACAGCATCCACTCTGAGCTCTGCCCTGGCCATTGCCCCCTCCCTGGGACCCCAAGGCTGACGCCTCGCACAGAGGAACAATTGCGCTGCCTGAACTTCATCTGTGAGGTCCCTGAGCACCGCAGGGACACAGAGCACTGGACACAGAGCTGCCCCAAGAGGGGTGTCCACAGCTTGACTCAGAGCCCTGGGAAGAACCCACAGGCTTACAAGCCCACCCATGCAGCATGCTCTCTGAGGGACGTGGGAGGACCTTAGCCCTCCCCAGCCAGATTCTGTGGTCTGGTTTTGGGAGAGGAACCTGACTCAGCTTCCAGTCTAGCACACAGGGACTCGGTCCTGGGGTAAAACACTGATGTATGGGACGCACATGAGTGTGCCAGCAAGCACATGTCATGGTCAGTGTTTGTGTACATGCGTGCATGGGGTGCCCAGGCTTGTCATTTCACATGCATGTGTCTCCATAGAAGTCTGGTGCACAGGTATGAATGATTACATGCCTGCATGTGTGCCTGTGGTGATCACATATAACTGCATGTGCACTCATGTGTACACACATGTGTCTGGCAGGAAATGCACACAACTGCGTGTGCTTCCTGTAGCGGCCATTAGTGGCTAATGACATCGCGTCTCATTGTCTTCCCGTGCATTGTCTGGAAGGTGAATTTTAATGACAGTGACAGTTAAGGATATAGTCAGGTTCTTGGCCTCAGACACTAAGGATAAGACCCCTCCCAACAAATAATAATTAATTTAAAACAAAACAATTTGAGAACTTTTTAATTTTTAATTCAGGAGGCCACGGACCATTCAGATCATGACATTTCTCCCCCAGGCATCCTCCAGAGTGAATGTGTCTCCAAAAACTAGCTCAAGATCTAAACTTGATCTATTATAGATCTATTCTGCCCATACCTGCTTCCTGCTCGTCAGACCCTTTGACACTTAAAACAAATTCACCCCCTAGCAAAACTGGCCATGCCCTGAGCCAGTGAGTGGCCGGATGCTCGTTGTATTGTCATTCACAGTTAGGAGCTGAGCTGGGGCATCTGCACTAGCTGTGGGGACGTGTGCTAGGAACAGTCATGCATGAAGAGCCCAAGAGTGCAGGGGAAGAACTCGCACTGTGTGGACCATTTATGTACAAGCAGCTCCCATCATCTCAACTCTAGCACCTGCAGCTGATGGGTCAGGGCTTCTCATCAGGCTTATTTCTGCAACACCATCATTGTTCTTCTGTGTGTAGATCAAATGCCTCTCGATGAAGAAGGCCAGAATGAAGGTAAGCCCACTGGGTAGATGCTTGCTCACCACGGGTGTCACAGAAGCTAAGCGCAGCTACACAGAGTACACGATTTCAAACCACCCCCCACATACACACACTGCTGCATGCCTTCATCATACAGACTCTCTTGCAGAGATCGGGATCCCAGTCCCAGGCAAGTTCCTAGGCCCCCATGCTGAATGAGCAGAGTGTTTTCTCCTTCTGGACAAAAGCAAGAGGACAGTAAGGTTTGAAGCATTGGAACATTTGTGCAATGCTGTGCTTGGCCCACGGGTCTCACCATCCAAGGTGATCACAAACAGCCCTTCCAAGCCTGCCTGGTGCTCTTCCACCTGGGCAGAGCGGGTCCAGTCAGTACAGAGATGGAAGAACAGAAGTCTGATGGGCAATGTTAAGGAAAACTAAGCCTCTTATCTGAGTTGGCATCTGAAGGAGTTTGAACCTATTAGAGACTTATTTCCCTCCGAAGGGTTGGAAGAACAATTGCTGAAAGAGTCAAACAACCAACTGAGCAACAGTCTCAATCTATGCAGATCCAAAGCTGCTGGTTGGGAGTGTGGGGCCCTGAGGGACAGTTGGGTCTGAGACAAACAGGCAGTGACAGAAATTTCTGCAAGGTCCATCTTACTAGCACTGGCCTCAAGCAACCCACATCGCCCGGCTGCATTGCCTTTTATTCTCGTGCCAAAGACGAGCAAGTGGACGTTCATGAAAGTCAGAACACTACAGAACAGATACCTCCATGCTCCCGGTCTGGAAGAAACATCAGGAATGAAAGTTAGGGCCATCTTTGCTTGCCGTCATGAGGCTATATGGCGTTTTCCATTGACATCTGAATTCTCTCTTTTTACTCTCTGCTTGTCAGGAAGCAGTACGGCATGAAAGGTTATCACTGGTCATGAGGATGCTCAAGTCACTAGTATTTATTGAGCCAGACAACTAGACTGCATGTAGAATGTATATTTGACCTAATTTTCATGTACCACTGTATCACTGTCATCCCGCTGGTCGTCGATTTACTCGAGCGGGTGCCAGTAACGTCTCTGCTCATCCCAGCCCTGAGTTTTAGCAGCCTCTTCTTACTCGTCTTTCCCAACGATTGGAGGCTCTTTCAGGGTCAGGGGAATGAGACCTGTTGTCGTTACTGTTTTTGGCATATCGAATACACCACGGGGAGCTTTCCAGGCTCTGCCTGTGTGGGTGGGATACTCTAGGTAGCTTGCCAGGCTCTCCGAGAGGCATATATTTCTCTCTATGAGTCTCTCTCTCTCTCTCTCTATCTATCTATGTCTGAACCCCATGAAATATGGTGTGGTGATTATGGAAAATGGGTAGGAAGTGTCTTATGACACTTGTCTTATGACCTCAAAGCAACTGTGTGGTCCAGAAAGTAGCCTGGAGCATGGCAGTGCTTGGTTAGTGGAGGTAGGCTGCCAGGGCTGGGTCCCTGGGGGTGAGGAGGGCTATCACCTGCCCCGCTCCATGGCACCCCGAGTGAAAACAGCCTGGAACAGAGTTTGGTGGCTTGGCTATGGGAGCCTCATTTTCTGCTCCCTTCCGGGAGAATCTGCCATGAGTTCTGGAGAGTGGCCGATGAGTTTTTACAATTTTCATGACACTCCTATAATAGTTTTTATCATAGCACCATCGCAATAAACTGAGTGCATCTCCACCAATTCATGCACTGCAACCCTAACTTCTCCATTCGATGTGTGAGGACATCAACAGGCCGTAAGGGTGGGCCTCCCACCCGTAGGGCCAGTGCCCTTCTGAAAGGGACCCCTGGGAATTCTCCTGCCCTCTTTCTGCAAGGTGAGGACACAACAGGAAGTTGGCAGGCTGTGAGCCAGAAAGGGGGTCTCGCAGCACCCAATCCCACTAGCACCCTCACCTGGAGAATTTCAGGCTCTAGAATGAGAAAGACATAAAATTTCTGAGCCGAAGGTCAGAGGTAGTCCATTCCAGCTAAGACAACCATGATTTCTGCTTGGCAAAAGGGTAGTTCAATGCCCCTCAAAGGGTAGTTCAAACCCCTAATATTTGGTGGATCTGCACAGAGGCTTTGCATGGATGCATTCCAAAGCCCGAGCAATAGCACAACAGGGAGGGTATTTGCCTTGCATGTGGTTGATCTGGGTTTGATCCCCAGCATCCCAAACAGTTCTCAGAGCCCTCCAGGAGTGATCCCTGAGCACAAAGCCAGTGCTCTTCATCACGACACTTACAGTGATATTCTAACATAGAAATCCAGCAATGTACGTAACTTTTTGTTTCTATTCCCGGTTTCCTTGCCAGAAAGCTCTCAGGGGACCACTGGGATATTCTTGAAAGATGACTAAATGACCGTAGGGGGCACGTCTTCATCTTTAACTCCTATCTCCACTTCAGTGAATCTTGTCCTGGAAGCTGCTTTTGAAACTATGTTCTTAAAAATGCAAGCCATATTCATCTCCAGTAGCCCGAACTTGCTATAGCGCCCTACATTTGTTGGCTAAAGTAACTCTTCTAAGCATAGGCTCCAAGAAGCCCAAGATCCAGCCTCTTGGCCTTGTGTGTCCCTGGCACCACATAAATATCTCCATTCGATGCTCAGAAAGTCCAAGATTTTTTTCTGCCACCATTGAACCTGCTTTTTTGGGGGTGGGGGTGGGAGGTGAGGGGTGGGGAGAAGAGTACAGCATCGTGGGTTTGGAGATGAGCTTTGGGCTCCTTTTACTTGGGCTGGAATCACAGCCCAGACAATGACCCCCCCCCCATGAGCCCTTGTGACTAGCTGGGAAAATTCTCCAAAGGTCATCTCTTCATGGGAAAACATGCTGAGGGTTCATTCAATGAAGCCCGGAGACATCCCCTTGGACACCCTGTGTGGTGTCTGAAAGCCATCTTTATTTCCCTCTGGAAACTCTGGCTGCATTCCTAGGCCTGGACTTTCAGGGTGACCTGGAGTCCTGAACTGGCTCCTCCCTCCACATCACATCCAGTTTTGATGCTTAATGCAAGCCCAAAACCCACCCCATGAACACCACTTATCTTGAATCTTCTGGAAGCCAACAGCAACACTGCCTAAAGTTAGAGCACCGAGTTAGGAGAGAGATGAGAGGCAAATAAGGGTTTAAAAAATAATAAATTCCACAATAATTATGATCAAGTAGCTAATATTAATGGTACAGTATTACCAGAAGTGACTTGAAGTGAGTCTGTGCATTTTCTTATTAAATATTCAAAAGACAGAGTCAGTTTCATTTCTCATTATGCACTGATGATTAGGGATATCAAATAACGTTGGAGTGGAGGGGCGGGAGGGGCAGGAATCTCCCATGAAGTTAAGTGACCGAGTTGGATGTGTACTGAGGCAATCCGGCTCAGGCTGGCGCCTTCTCACCTCTTGCTCACGGTCCCTGGCATTGACCCTGACCCAACTATGGGGGAGTCAGAGCTCAGCTTTTCACTCCACCTGTGCCTCCCCCCTACAATACCCCAGCCCATCCTGGCTGGGGTCAGCGGTGCTGTCATTTCCACCATGTTAATTTCTCTGCTCATCTAGATTCACCTGAAAGGAAGAAGTGAAAGCCACTTCATGTGTGTGATGAGTGTTTCATTAAAAAGAAGAAAAAAAATCACTTCATCTGAAGCAACATCCAGGCTGGAATTTCCAAGAATTCACTAGAAAGATTCAGCTCTCACCAGAGCTTGGCATATGCGAACAGTTGGGAGGAGAGCCCAGAAAAATACACCGCTACGTGTCGATCCAAATGGTTTTATTGCTCGATGCAAGGGCAGGCTGACCTGGGGACGCATTATAAAGAGGCGTTTCTAACAGTATCTGGAGTTCTCAGTAAACGCAGAATTGAGCTGCCATATGACCCAGCAATTCCACCCATGGGCATCTACCCCAGCACATAAAAACCCTCTCTCCAAAGGACATATGCACACCATTACTCATTGCTGCACTCAGTACACAGTAAAATATGGAACCAACCTAGGTGTCCAATAACAGATGAGTGGATTCTGAAGACGTGGTTTATAGACATACTGAAATATTATGCAGCTGCAAGAAACAATGAAATCATGCAATTTGCTGCAATGTGATTGTAACTGGAAGATCTCACATTGAGTGAAGTAAGCCAGGAGAAGAAAGGCAAACACAGGATGATCTCACTTATCTGTGGAATATAGACTACTGGATAAGGAGATGTACTGTATTAAAAAGGGGGAGGCCTAGTGTTTATAGAGGAGAAAGGCAGAGGAGCAAAGAAATCAAGGGGGAGGGGTGGGAGAAGGAGGAACGGGAAGGAATGGGTGAGCCCAGATCAGTTCTACTGGGGAATTGGCATAGCCACAATTCTAAAGCACAGACTCAATAGCACTGGGGCATGTGAGCATGAGAGCTCAGCGACCATGGACCTTTGTTACATGCCTGTGAAGGTGACAGGCGGGAACAGGACTTGGGGGGCGGGGGTTGGATTCTGGAGGGAATGGGGGAAGGGGTGGGAGGGAAGTTGACGCTGGTGGTGGGTCTGTGCTGAAGTATTACATGCCTAAAACTCAACAACCAATCACTTTGTAAATCACAACGTTTTTTAATAAAAAGTTTTTGAAAAATAGAAAGGCATTTCCAGGAAACTTTTCTGCCTTTGAGGCTGGGGCCCCTAAAAATCTGCATGAGGGAAACAGCTCAGCCACCCTGTACCTGCTTTGTGAGGGGTGGTGGTGGGGGGGGTGGGGGGGCGGGGTTATTCACTCCCCTGGCCTCAGAGCCTTCACCCTCTCAATCGATATGCGAAAAGGCAAATCTCTTTAAGACTGGCAGGCACAGTGATGGTTGGAGAGGAGTCCATGCTAGAAATATACCATCTAATTTATTCGATCGATTGGGAATTAGGCAAATTTTCATTTCCCCTCTACAT
>JAOXYA010074007.1:0-11512 GCA_028565675.1 Sorex palustris
CCCTCCTGGGTGACCTTCAGTCCAGCCGAGATCTCTACAAAAAAACAATTGATTGTATGTGTGTGTGTGTGTGTGTGTGTGTGTGTGTGTGTGTTGGGGGGGGGAGGTGGCAGAACACTCCTGAAAATTCTGGGTACTGGCTGGGACCAAACCCCATGCTCTGCTGTCTTTTGAGCTATCTCCCTTCCACCCCCTCCCACCCACTTCGCTCAACCAAGTTCCTCAGGGATATCTTTATATTCTTTCCTGTATTTCTTGAACTTTGAACTTTGACTACTGCAACTAAAGCAACATTTATATGACACACCAGGTCACACTTTCTTTCTTTTTTTTTTCTTTTCAAAGAAAATAAATGTGGAATTATTACCTTTTTTTTCAGTGTTACATTTAAAATTAGATTCAGTTTTGGGGGTGGACATATACTACAGTGGGTACAAAGCTTGCCTTGCATGTGGCCTACCTAGGTTTGATCCTTAATACCCCATATAGTCCTTACAGCCAGGAGTAATTCCTGAGCACAGAACCAACCAAGAGTAAAGGCTGACTACCACCAGGTAAGGCCTCAAAACAAAACCAATGAACAATCAAAGATGCAGTCATTCTGAATTTTTCAGTTTAATTAAACTCTTGTAAAGTATCCCTATTATGGATTATGAAACAATACTGTATCCTAGATATATATTTGAAATAAATAGACAGTTTATTATGGGTACAATTTGTTTATTTTTTAATATTTTTTTGTTTATTGTTTTGGGCCATACCCAGCAATGATGAGGGGTTACTCCTGTCTCTGAAGTCATACTCCTGACAGTACTCAGGAGACCATATGGGATGTCGAAGATCAAAGCCAAACCCAGATTGGCCATGTGCAAAGCGAGCACTTTACCCACTGTATCTATCTATATATTTATATAGATATAGATATAGATTTGTATAGTCTATATATACATAGTATATGTACATGTATAGTATATATACATAGACTATACATATCTATATCTATCAATATCTCTCTGTCACCCACAATTTCTGTTTAGAAAGTACATCACTATATTCTGTTCCTCAATCATTAAGTATGATTGAAGATCTCTAGCAGTTATTTAACCCAATCTCAAATTCCTTAATCTTCAGAACAAGACTTGTTACGTTAAAGAAAAATAATCATCAGAGGAAGAAGCATCATGCCCAACTTCTCATTTTTACCGGTTGAAACCTGCACACTTCGGTCTTTCACTTCTTGGAAATGAGGCCATTTCCACTTCTCGAGAAAAGCCAATGGTCACTTTTAGTAAATCAAGTTGAGGAGCCATGACTAGGCAGAAGCTGATGGTGTCCTCATATCTACCGCTGTTTTTTGAAGAGCAGAGGACAGTATGGAGGACAGGGCCATCCGCCCCTCCCCAAGCTTATGGGACACAGCAACAGGATGGAGTCCGATGGCAGGGAAATGACAGGGCAGATCCCTAACCTGGTCTCCGGGCTGGGTCGTACCAGGAGAATGTGGCCAGGGAATCCAAACCAGCAGAGGGAAAGGCAGCAGAGGTGAAGATGGTGAGAGGGGGCACCTATTACCATAGGAGGGAGGGTGGCAGGGAGGAAGGGCTCTTAGGAGACACCCACAGGAGTTTTAGGGTCCTGCGCTTCCTTTCCCAGCCTAACTCACACTGCACGTGGGCAGCCAGCAGTCTCCTCTGGTGCCCACACTTGCCTTCATCATCTCAGCCTAGCCCAGGACTGTAGGGGCAGGAGAAGTGGCTCAAGAGGGAGGCCTGCACGTTACAGAACTGAATTTAGCTGGGGATGTGGCTCTCAGCGGTTAAAGTGCATGTGAGAGTTGTATGCGGGTGACCAGGGTTTGTTCCCTGGCACTGCAAAGCAGTAAATAAAAATAAAACAAACGGGAACCAAAAACCAAACTGGGGTTACCATGAATTTGCTTTTGCCTGTGCAGAGAGAAGTCTTCTAAGAAAGGACCCTCCTGGGTTACAGAGGGTGGCACTTCCAGTTTTCTGAAAACAGTCTGAGGATAGGGAACAGGCAAACAGATCATGGAGCAGCTGTTTCAACCACTTACTGCAAAGTCATCAGACTTATCTTCCTCCCTTCCCCTCCCTCTTTCTCCTCCCCACCCAACAGCAGAGATAACTGTGCTTTTGTATTATTTTCTGTTGGTTAACAACAAAACAACCAAATTTCCTTTGGTCTTAGTAGAGTTTTTTTTTTCTTTTTGGGTCATACCCAATGATGCACGGGGTTACTCCTGGCTCATACACTCAGGAATTACTCCTGGCAGTGTTCAGGGGACCATATAGAATGCTGGGAATTGAACCCAGGTTGGCCACGTGCAAGGCAAATGCCCTAACTGCTGTTCTATCACTCCACTGCTATTCTACCCTTAGTAGAAAATTTAGTCCTAAAGAACAAAACCCAAAATGCCACTTTTCCAAGAGAGAGAGAGAGTTCTTTCATCAAAGAGAGCTCTTGATTAATTTAGTTTTTTTTCTTTATTTCCCTTTTAAACTCTTGATTTATTTATCTAACCATGTTATTTTTTTTTCAGTTTATATTTTGGGGGTACTTGGGGCTAGGTCCAGCCCAGTTCTCAGGGGACCTACGACAGTTTACATGCAAAACACGTGCTACAGCCCCGCTGAGCTATGTCCCCAGCCCCAACCATTTTTGTTGTGGTAACACACACACAAATTTTATTCCAGGGGATAAATCACATTTAAATATTATTTTCAATGTTAGTATTTTGCATGTCATGACTTTGTACAAAAACAAAGTCATAGCTCATTTGGAATTATTGTTTCGCCCTGTCTTTTATATGCCCCGTCCCCCCCCCCTTTTTTTTTGTTGTGTTCTGGGCCACAGCTAGCAGTGTTTAGGGATTACTTCTGGCTCTGTGCTCAGAGGACTGTAAGTGGTGCTGGGGATTAAACCCAAGGCAAGTGCCCTTCCCGTTGTATAGTTCTCTTGCTCAATACCTCACTTCTCCCTTTTTGCCATACCTGGCTGTGCTCAGAGGCCACTCCCAGCAAGTATGTGGTTAATGGGATTGAACCTGGAGCTCCCACATGGAAAGTATGTGCCCCTTTGGTTTTACAGAGCTATCATATAGATAACAGTAGGTTAGAGTATGGTTAGGAGCAAGCCAATGAGTCAGATTCTAATTCTAACTACTACTTATGAAGAGTATTACTTTGTATGAATTAGTTCACTTTGGGGCTGGAGAGAGAGTACAGCAGGGTAAGGCATTCAGTCCCTGGCACTATATACAGTTCCTTGAGCACTACCAGAAGTGATCCCTGAATACAGAGCCAGTAACAGACCCTGAGCACTGCCAGGTGTGACTTCAACTTATTAGGGAACATATATCAGAACACACCCACGCTTCAATCCCAAATGGACCATGAGCATCTTCCATGTCTGGAATGTTGAAAGGAGATGACATTCAGCCCACTCAGAAGTTGAGGAGCCTGAGAGATAGTACAGAGGGCTTGGCATTTGTCTGGCATGTGGCCAACCTGGGTTCAATCTTTGGTACCCCAGATGGTCCCCCAAACATTTCTAGGAGTTTTCCCTGAGCCATAATCCTGGAGCACTGCTGGATGTGACTTCAAAACCTTTCAAGAAGAGAAAAAGAAATTCCTTCTTGGAATAAAACTTGAAGTAAACTGGAAATAAACTTGAATCCCTTCTTGAAATAAACCTGGGTTTCAAATTTTCTGAAAAGGCTGCTAAGGTGGCTGGTGGACCTCATTGGTGCCCGTCAGAGGCAGAACCCAATAGTCTTGTCCCAGGCCCCTCTGTGCTGCTCAGCCTCCCTGTGTTTGAGGCAGGCACAAGCAAAGACCTACCTGGGGATATGTGAAGACCCAGGGAGCGAATCGCTGGTGTGAATACACTTAGCCCTCAAAAGAAGCTGGTCTGCCCCATGCCTCGTCCTGATTAGCAACTGTACATATGTTCTCTTCACAGACAGAGGCTGCGATGGATGCTGCCCATAAGCAGAGGCACTCCCAATTCAAGAAAACTATGGAAGTGAGTACCATTTTATTGGTTTGTCTTTTTGTTGGGCTGGAGCCATAGCACAGCGGGTAGGGCATTGGCCTTGCACGCAGCCAACATGACCGACCCGAGTTCGATTCCTCCGCCCCTCTCGGAGAGCCTAGCAAGCTACGAAGAGTATCTCACCCGCACGACAAAGCCTGGCAAGCTATTCATGACATATTCGATATGCCAAACAGAGTAACAAGTCTCACAATGTTACTGGACCCGCTCGAGCTAGTTGATGAACAACGGGAAAACAGTGACGGTGACAGTCCTTTTGGTAATGGTGACACATTTTTCCAAAATTCATGTTCTGTGCACATGTGTATGCAGCAACCTTTTGGTAACTGCGGGAGACACTTAGAAAACACCACCAGTATGGTCTGGCCCTGCTCCCTGGAAAGCCATAGAAAGGGTCAGTGTGGAAGTGCTGTGATGCTGTGCTTTCTCAGGTTCCAGAAAGATTAAAAAAAAAAAACAGCTGGCTATGCTAGGGTGCAGCTCAGTGATAGAGTGCATGGTTCATAAGAGGGAGGCCCTGGGCACCACCCTGCACCCTGGCACCACAAAAGGAAGTTCAGGGCCCATAGAGATAACGGGGGTTATCTGGCAAGGCAGCTCACCTCGATTCAAACCCTGGCACTGCACATGATCCCCTGAGCATACTCAGGAGTGACCCCTGAACACAGAACCAGAATTAGTCCCTGAGTATAGTTGGGTGTGGCTCAAACTGCCACTTCCCTCTCCCCCCTCCTGCTCTCCCCTCCCCACCAATTTTTGGTCAGGACCATTTATGGGGTGGGGGGACTAGAGAGAAGCACAGTGGGTAAGGCACTTGTCTTGCACCCTGGGTTTGATCCCCAATATCATGTATGACCTCCTGAACCAGGAGTGTGCCCAGAGCACTACGAGGTGTGGCTCAAAATAGAAATAAATCAAATAAAAAAGAAGTATATTGTTTGATTGAAGTATATTGTCTTGTTGGATTTAAGCTTTCCCCTGTGACTATTTTAAATCTGGAGTTCTTACCCTGTTTTACTATGTGGTACCTTCTTATTTTAAGATATCTGAAAAAATATAAAAGTTTCTTTTCTTTATGGGAAATTGAAAAAACAAAACAAGGCAGAACTAGGAGTCAGAAAGATAACTCAAAGGGCTGGAGCAGCGACTTCCCTTGTTGGAGATCTGGGTTCAATCCTGGCACCCCAAGGTCCCCTGATAGGTGTCACCACCCTGCCAATCAGTGAGCTGGGAGTCTAAAGGTCACCTCCACCCCAATCCCAGTAGGGACAGGTTTTTAGGGAGCTTGATGACTTTCTAGGGTGCTGATTGCTCTGGACTGAGTGAGTTCTGCTATGGGAGCATCTCTGATTCTCTTCTGAGTCTGGTGATGGCCTCTGACTGATTTAAGTTTTATTTACATTTCATTTTATTTGGGGATTACATGGTCACACCAAGGGTGCAAAGCAGCTACTCCAGCACTGTGCTTGGGGGTCACTCTGGCCATTCTCAGGGCTCTGTGCTAGGGACCAACCTTGAGCCTCCAGCAGGCAACACCTCCATGCAACCCACTGAGTTTCCTCTCTGGCCATAGCTACTTTTAAACCATCTGAAACAATAATTGAAATAAAAAAGGAAAGTGCCTAGCCTTGCATGGCAGAGAGGGGGCAGGTGACAAGCATCTTGTCGCTGAGGCCCCCTGCTACAAGCAGGCTCATTTGAAGACTGAAGCAGAAGTCTAGTTCCCATAGCCCACTGGCAAAGTGACTCTCTGTAAGTCCTGACCATCATGAATGTGACAGGGGTGCTGGGTGACACATTCACAGTGGCACCAGCATTTTAATCTTGGCTGTTTCAGATTTCCTCTTGGGTTTTCATTCTATTGTTTTGTGTGCACATGCTCATGTGCATCTCTCTCTCTCTCTCTCTCTCTCTCTCTCTCTCTCTGTCTTTTACTTTTGGACCACATTGGAAGTGCTTAGAGATTATGTAACCTGGCTCTGTGCTCAGGGAACTATATGCAGTGCCAAGTTGGCTATATGCAAGGCAACCTCCCTACCTGCTAAACTATTTTTCTGGCCCCTTTTCTCTCTAATCTATCTTTCTTTCTTTCTTTCTTTCTTTCTTTCTTTCTTTCTTTCTTTCTTGTTTGTTTGTTTTTGGCCTATACCCAATGATGTGCACTGCTTACTCCTGGTACTGCACTCAAGAATCACCCCTGGCAGTGCTTGATGGACCATATGGGATACTGGGGATCAAACCCTGGTTGGCTGCATGCAAAGCAAGTGCCCTACCCACTGTACTATCTCTCTGGCCCATCTATTTCTTTCTTAAACAATTGAAACATCTCATAGGTTTGGTGCTAGTCAGAGAGGGGATAGACACCCCCCCTTCCACCACCCCCCACCCCACACACACAAATAGCCCATCTCAGTGGAAGCTTCCTCTCCACAGCCTGACTTGAGAGCCTGCGGGGCTACTCTCTAGGGTCATGATCTGCTCACCTGTTTAGATTTTCTTTTGGCTCCTACCCACAAAGGCAAAGAAGATATATGAACAGAAATGCCGTGACAAGGACGAGGCGGAGCAGGCTGTCCACCGGAATGCCAACCTGGTAAACCAGAAGCAACAGGAAAAGGTACCTGGGAAGCTCGAGCCTGGAACCATCAGAGCCTGTTCTTGCCAAGCTGATGCTGATCCATGAATGCATGTAACCGTGGGTCTGTACCCCATGCTTCTGGCAGCATCTTTCTTCAGGCTTCTTGGGGAAAGGGTCTCTGAACTAGAAAAACCCTGGTCACACTTTGAGATTGGGAATGAGTTACTCCCCTCTCTATTAAAAACCAATTTTTTTTGTTTTTTAAAATTTTTATTAGTGATACACTGTGAGGTACAGTTGTAGACTTACAAATTTTTGTGCTTGGGTTTCAATTATACAATGATCGAGTACCCATCCCTCCACCAGTGCCCATTTTTCACCACCACTGATCCCAGTATCCTTCCCAAAACCGTTTTTAAAAAACATAACATTAATGTTATCGATGACCTCATATTCCCCCATCCTGGTTCCCTTGCTGATATTTTCATGCTTCTTCAAAACTCAGCCAAATATCTCTATAGTCAGCTGCCTCCTGTTTGGGGTATTAAAATTGGATTTTATAAAGGCTGCAACTGGAACACAAGGGTTTTGCCTTTAGGAGTCTATAGATAAGCTTCCAGATGGGCATTTTTCCATGGTGTTAAGGTGAGAGGGAAAACTGCGGGGTTTACTCAGGAGAGAAACTGAAGTCATCCTGGAACTAACTGGAACTTGTCTTTTCATTGGTCTTAGATCTACTTTGCTTCTAGTAGCCTGGCTCAGCATTCTTGATCTCTTATATTTTCCCCTCACAGCTTTTTTTTCTCTCTTTCCCCTCACAGCTTTTTGTGAAACTGGCAACTTGTAAAACTGCAGTAGAAGACTCAGGTGAGTTTGCTTCCAGAAAGCGTGTGTATGTGTGTGTGTGTGTGTGTGTGTTGTGGAGGGTGAGGTATTAGACAAAGATAAAATAATTCTGTGTCTCTGAGGAAGCGAATTTTATAGACTTTGTCTCCTCAAAGTATGGACATACAGTAAAGTTAGAAAGCTATCAGGAGGGAAAAAGAAAAGAACTTTCTAGAAATGAAGCAGGTTTTTTTCATCACCACCCACTTAAATCTCACTGCTGCACATGTGACTCGCTATGTGTCCCAGGAACTGCCAACACGTCTCTTTAAAAATCCCATTTCACAGTTATGATAGAGAAGGAACCACTATGGCAATATTAGTTGGACTGGGCCAGAGCACTAGTACAGCGGGTACGGCATTTGCCTTGCACGCGACTGACCCAGATTTGATCCCTGACATCTAAAATGGTCCCCCAAGCCCCGCCAGGAGTAATTCTTGAGTGCAGAATGAGGAATAACCCCTGAGCATTGTCGGGTATGAGCCAAAAAATAGTTGGAAATTATCACTCTGGATAAGAACTGTGTGTTGAAATCAGGTAAAGACATATACATGATAAGCTTTCATAACCTGTACTGTGAACCATAATGCCAATGAGAGAGAGAGAGAGAAAGGGGAGAGAGAGAGAGAAAAAGAGAGAAAGTGCTTGTCATAGAGGCAGGCCAGGGCTGGTTGGGGATGAGAGGGAAACCTGGGGATACTGGCAGTTGGTGAAAGAAAGGACAAGTGTCCGAACATTGTATGACAGAAATTCAATCATAAACAACTTAGTAACTATATACTTCAAAGTGACTCAATTTAAAAAGTCCATTTTAGGGACTGGAGAGATAGTACAGGGATAAAGGCACTGGCCTTGCATGCAGCCAACTCCATGTTTATGCCTGGTAACACATATGGTTCCTTGAACACTCCTGAGCACTGAACCTGGAATAGCTCCTAAGCATCACTGGGTGTGGCTTCTGACAAAATAAGTAAAATGTGATAAAAGGCCCTTTTCAGTTCTGGTAATATTTTATTATTATTCATTGTTGTTTTAATATTGGGACCACACCAGCTGTGCTCAGGGTTTACTTCTGGCTCTGTGCTTAGGAATTACTCCTGGCGGGGGCTCATGGAACCATACGGAGTGCTAGGTCTGCAGCATTCAAGGCAAGCACCCAACCTGCTGTACTATCTCTCCAGCCCCAGTCCTGGTAATTTTATTTGTTTGGGTGCTACTCAGGAGCTGCTCTCAGCACTGTTTCTGGGCTGCTCCCTTTGATACATGGAGGGCCATGAGGGGCTGGGATCAGATACAGGCTACCCATATGCAAAGTACCCCAGCCCTTCAAACTATCTACTGAGTCCTGTCCTGGCCATGCATAACTGCTGTGAGGACAGAGCTAAGTGGTAAGAGCTGGACATTGCTATGGTTGGCCACTGCTGAAACCCAAGATCCACACCAAAGTTTGGCAAAGGGCTTGATGTCCTAAAACAGTGTCCGAATACAGATAAACCTAGGAATTGTGGCCTCTTTGAAAGTCTCTCTACTCCAGATTTAAGTCATGGGACAGTCTTCGAGGGCTCGGGGTACCTTATTTCTTTCCTCCAACACCCCCACTGGGTAGTAGATATATATAAAGATGGAAGGGGTGAGGGTGGGAGGGAATCTCAGGGATGAATCAGATGAAGGAAAACTCTCATTGAGTTCCCTGCCTTCTCTCCTCTCTCCTCGGAGCATTTCTTGCCCGTTGCCAATTCAATATTTCAAGGGAAGTTTGATATTTAATGTGATTTTCACCTTTGCTGATTTCACAGCCGTACCATGAATTAATTATGGCCTTTCATGGGGGACCTTGTAGGCTCACAGCAGCTCAACAGGGCTGTCTGGGAGGTGACAAAGGTGGGTCAACTGGCAACCCCCCTCACTGGTTTCTCAACTCAGGCCCCTTCCTTTCAGATAAGGCATACATGGCACACATCAACACGCTGGATAAAATTCGAGAAGAATGGCAGAACGAGCACATCAAGGCCTGTGAGGTAAGGTACTCGGAACTGGAACCGGAACTGGAAACTGGTGGTGGTGGTGGGGGGCTCCCTCCCGGGCCCTGGAGAGTCAGCTCTGAGAAAACCCTCACTCCCTTACTATAATGCCCAGATCTGGTCGAACAGTTAGAGGGTGAGTGAGAAATCAGGAATGTAGGAGGAGGATGGAAGGAAAGAACTGGAGTTCTTACTCAAACCTCCAATGTCTGACTTTTTCCTGTCCTCACTGTGCTGTCATGTTCTAGTCCAGATTTCCCTGTAGGCATGAAACAGCTGAATCGATGAATGATTAAGTAATTACCCTTTGAGAACCTCCTCTGAACTTTCTAGGTTGTGTAAACTCAAAAAGACTGCAGCGGCTCTATCTCTCCTGCCGCCCACGTTTGGTAGTCTCAAGCCAGTTCCCCAACCCCGGGGAGGTCAATGGCGATGGGCAGGGGAAGGAAGGAAACAAGGGCCAGGCTGGTTGGTGTCAGTTGAAGTTTATTTCAATCCTCTCTCCAGTCACTCCTGTGTCTCCTCTGCCTCCTCCTCTGCTTCATCCTCCCCCATGCTACTTCATTCTCCTCCTTGATCCCCCTTCATTCTCCTTCTAACTCTGGAGTCAGGCTCTGGATCCCCTTTCTCCTTCTCCTTCTGGAGTCCAGATCCTGATCCCCTAGCCCACTCTTATAGTCTAGTTATATCCCCCAGCATGAGGGGTTGGGGTAACAATTACACATAGGTGTAGTCACATTCAATAGGGGTAGAGTTCTTTCCCTCAGGGAAAGCTGCTTCTAGGACAGATACTCTCAGCAGGACGGCCCACCCTAGAGCAGAATCCCCTGGGTGTATTTCTCCTCTCCTTTGTCCAACAAACATATAAGCATTCATAATATTAATTATTTTGTATGGACGCTGTAAGAGATACATTAAGCGTATAGAATTGCTCTCCTAGGGCCATCTTGATCTCAGACTAAGTGCTCAGGCCAGATAGTCTTTCCTATCCCTAGCAGGGTCCTAGTCTCCTCATTACTTTTGATCAAACTCTTTACTTATAGTTAAGAATTGTGGCACTTTGGCCTGGCCCATTTTGATACCAGGGTAGCTCAGAGCCTGCCCTGGGTCCATTCAGTCCCTTGTCGGGACCCTGTTTTGGGGATGCTAGGAACTAAGGGCAACTGAGGTTTAAGTTGAGAAAGCAGATGCCCAGGAGTGAATAATATTCAAAGCCAATTAAATCCTAAGTTACAGAAGCATACTATTAACTGTTTTCCTGTATCTATACAAAAAGGACATTGCTTTAAAGTAAACTATTCATAAGATATAAAAGAGGAGAAAGACAATATTTCACTTATACATATAAAATCATATTCCTCAGATTTCTGAGGAATCTGACCTTACAAGTTAACAGAGTCTGATTAGGGGGAAAAGCTGATTAACTGGTTGCAGAAGAGAGCATAGAGAAGTGGTTACATATAAACGAAGGAATGGGAGTGACTCCGGAGCACTGTGATGGGTGTAACCCGATAATCCTAAGCTCCTTGTGGCAAGGGAGAAAGGACAAAGCAATGTCATCCTACATTAGCTAATAAGGAAAACAGATAGCAAGAGGGAGGCCGGTCTCTGCATCTTCAGCATACAACCTCACATACAATTTCCTGGGAAAATTCAGGATGGAACTTGAAGTTTCTCTCGCCTTGTGTACACATCCTCTTAGCAATAGTTTCCAGTGTAGTCCTGGACCTGTCAGGTTCAGCATTGTTGGAGATGCAGGTTTTTACACCAGACCTCCTTGATCAGAAATTGTGGGAGTTGTGTGCAAAGCAAATTCCCAATGTGCTATGCTATTGCTCTGGCCCCTTAGCACAGCGGTAGGGCTTTCGCCTTACAAGCCTTACAAGCGGCCAACATAGCCGACCTGAGTTCGATTCTCCGCCCCTCTCGGAGAGCCCGGCAAGCTACCGAGAG
>JAOXYA010074017.1:0-11512 GCA_028565675.1 Sorex palustris
GAGGGACAAACATAGAAGACCCATTTGTGGAGTGTAAAACAGCACAACATGAGGCTGACACCTAAGGATAGTAGATACAAGGGACAGATAGATTGCTGCATAGCTGGAAGCCTGCCTCATGAACAAAAGGGAGAAGGCAGCTGGAATAGAGAAGGGATCACTAAGAAAATGATGGCTGGAGGAATCGGTCGGGATGGAAGATGTGTGCAGAAAGTAGATAAAGGATCAAACATGTTAACCTCTCAGTGTCTGTATTGCAAACCATAATGCCCCAAAGTAGAGATAAATTATAAGAAATAATGTCTTCCATGGAGGCAGAGGGAGGGTGGGAAATGGGGGTATATGGGGGATATTGGTGGTGGGGAATGTGCACTGGTGGAGGGATGGGCAACCCAAACATGAATGCTTGTAACTATCTCATGGTGATTCAATAAAATTTTAAAATATCTGATATTAAGAGCTTTCAAATGCTCTTAACTAGAACATAGGACACAAGTTTCCATGTAAATATTTTTTTCTTCATAAGGATCCTCCCTGTTGTCCCCTACTCTATTAGACTCAGTAGCAAATACTGATTGCTTAGGGATAAAAGAAATTGGTCAAAAAAGAAATAGGTCACAGGTTTTATGTTTTGTGTGCTTTTTCTTTGACAGACACTCCTTCACCCAAATATGTTTGGGGGAATCTCAGTGCTGAGTACTGCTCAGGAGTCCTGGGAAACTCTCCTAGTGCTTCTCCAGCAAACAGGGAAGAGGTTTAATTTGGGAGCCAAAGATTGAATGCTTCTTCAGGCCCTATGGTGTTTGTGCAGGGAAATTCATGGACCACCCAGGAGGTACTCAGTGTTTAAAGAGCTGAGCCTTGCAGTGTTCAGGGGAACTTGTGGTACCAGGCATGGAACCAGGATAAGATTCCTTAATTCCTGTACTATCATCCCTCCAGTTCCACTCCAAATTTCTTAACCTGTAGAATTTTTAAGAGCAAAATTCAAAAAAGTTAGGTTAAGACAAGAATACTCAATTGGAAAGAGTTCATTACGGTTCTACAGTCTTCCTTTTATAGATAAAGAAACCTGAACAAATGATTTGATTGAGTTCCAGATCCAGCAGATAGCTCTATAAACAGAAAAGGATCATGTGCAGTGGGTTTGTATATGTACCGGTGTGTGTATGTGTAAACTATTAATAGTTATCACTTTTATAAAGCTATTCATAAAAGTTTTTATGCAACCAGCATATGATAGCAATTTGCTAATTTTTACCTCCAAAGAGAATGTCTAGATTGCAGTTCTATGCTGCACGATTCAGAATCTATGGCAACAGCTACAGAATTCAAGGCATTGTTTTGGATTTCTGCCTTTCACTGGTTTTCCCAGGGCCTCTGACTTTTTTGGTTTTCCTTTGTTTACAGTAGTTGTAGTAGGATCACATGTTTTGGAGCAGTCAGTTTATTGTTATATTCTTCAAACTCTAAATCAACACATCTATAACTATTTTTAGGAATCAAAAGAGAACCAACACACCATTGGGAGAACACTTTTCATAAACCAAAGACAATGTCCTGTAAAGGAAAGAGATGAGAGCTATCAACACTGGTATTGCAGAAAGCTGAGTGAATGGTCTTCAAACTGCACAGAAAATCTTTGGAAAACTTGACTGCATTCACCACAACGCAACACTTATGCATTAATGCTTGTCACTCAAATGCTTGTCAATTGACATAATCACTGGATTGCCTTTATTTTCTAAATCACTGTCACTGTCACTGTCCTCCTGTTGTTCATCAATTTGCTCGATCAGGCCAAGTAGCATCTCCATTGGAGACTTTGTTGTTACTGTGTTTGGCATATAGAATACATCATGGGTAGCTTGCCAGGCTCTGCCGTGTGGGCGAGATACTCTCGGTAGCTTGCCGAGCTGTCCGAGAGGGGCGGAGGAATCGAACTCGGGTTGGCCATGTTGGCTGCATGCAAGGCAAACGCCCTATCGCTGTGCTATCGCTATCTACTTTTTTGTCTCTGTGGAGCGATAGCACAGCGGTAGGGCATTTGCCTTGCACGCAGCCAACATGGCCGACACAAGTATATGAAAACATATATATCTCCAACTACACTGACCCTTTCTTCAATATTTCCTGTTTAGTCTTTGATTACTCATCTTTTTATGTGCTAAAACAGATTCAGTAGTCCCCAACATCATATGAGTCTACTTTCTGAGAATTCTCCTTTCTGAGAATTTAAGACTATTTTCTATTTGTTTTTATTTCCCTACTCCAAGAACTCAGTTAAGAAATTGTGATTAAGGGCAATAGTGAAAAGTGATATGCATAGGAAAAGGTCAGCTTAAATAGTTTAAGTCCAGTCACATAAACGTACTCAAGTAAGAATGTACTGCTTTGCTATATTAACTGCTTTAAAATATACATTTACTTCATTCACGCCTGAACCATATTATTCTTGCCTAGGTGCAACTGTATAAGCATTTGGCATTCTGGCTGAATGAGAACGAGATAAAATGGCAGCTATCCCAGCCTTCTTATTTTACAACATAGAAGTAAAACTAGCAATGCAGAAAATGTCATAATTCAGATATGTCAGTTCTGAGACACTCAAAACTGGTTGGAAGCAGAAAACATCACAGCCCATTCTGAACTAGAGCTCAGAACAGGGATGCTCTATCCTGCTGCCCAGAGTGACATCTACTGGTATTATCAAGTTCAAGGTACAACTGTACTCCATATTTCTCCTTTCCCTTAAATGCAAGCAAAGGAAAGCAATACAAAAATTTGCCCAAGATTGAAAAACCAGGCATTAGAAGAGGAAACTATGTCAGTTCAGACCTTCAGAAAAGCCTTTGCACCCAGAAAAACAAATTTCACAACAGGTGAAATGGAGAAAATAGGGGCTGATGTCATAGTCTTCATTTTTCTTTATGCACTCCTGATCTTGAATACAGTGACAAACTCCCTAACCTTTATTAAAACTGGAGCTAATTTTCCATTTTTGAAAGAGATGTGTTTATTCAACTACACATGATCTGCATGCATGCATGTCTGGTCAGACAGTTCCAGGAGTCTGGAACTGACAGCTTTGTGACTTCCGTGGCCATAGAAAAGTTTCAATATCATTTCTATTTAAGAGAAGTCAACTGCATCATAGTATTTGCTTTTACAATGACATGGACTATTCTTCAGCAATAAAAATCATATGCATGACATGAAGTTTGAAGGAAAATATAAGTGCAGAGTGAGACCTCTTCTTGTTAAGAACTGATGCCTTCTCTGGGGTAAAAAAAAACATATACACCCAAAAACCAAAAACCAGGCAATGTGGGCTGGAGAGGTAGGATATCAGATAAAGAAATTGCCCTGTACCCAGCTGATCCAGGTTAGATCCCCAGCACCCTACATGATCTTCAATCCACTGGGAATGATTTTGGAGCACAGAACCAGGAGCACATCCTAATTACTGTCAGATGTGGTCCAAAACAAAACTAAAAAAAAAAACCAGACAGAATCAGGTAATGTATTTACAGCATTAAATAAGAAGCAGGGGCTGTAGCGATAGTAGAGCAGCAGGGGCTAGAGCGATAGTAGAGCAGGTAAAGCATTTGCCTTGCATGTGGCCGACTCGGGTTTGATTCCCAGCATCCTATTTGGTCCCCTGAGCACCACCAGGAGTACCTGAGTGTAGAGCCAGGAGTCAGCTATGTGCACTGCTGGGTGTGACCCAAAAAGCATAAACAAGAAGCAGATATCCCCACTATCCATTGTAAGGTGTGTTTTTTCCCCCTTCTTTGGTTCCGTTCGTTGACCCTCCCACACCTAAGATATGAATGCTTATTTTAGGAATGGTTTTTATATTTTATCATAAAATGTAGAATATAAAATATTTCACAGTCCTGCTTATTCAAAGACAAATATAGTTTTCTCCTCTCCCTACCATGAATACTTCCACTGATTGTGATATCGCTCTGACTCTACCACCCTACTCAAACACAGGATCTTCCTATGGCAGAAAAAAGGCTTTAAATCCTCAGATCCAAACAACACTTCTCATTTTATTTAATACATCTAGTTCATTACAAATTCTGATCTTATTTCCCTATTCATAAAATTCCCTTTGATTCTCATGGAAACAACCAATGAGCATTTTTGTGAGTGTGTTACACACGGAGCACATAGAAATAAGCAAGACACTTTCACTGCACTGACTTGTCTGACAATGACTGAGCTCTTCTGTATTTCAGAATATATTTGACACAAAAGAATCTATCCTGAAGGAGCTTATCTAGTTTCAATCTATATAGCCTCCATCCAATGGTTCTTAGACATATGTGAGCAGGTCTCGCCTCTCTGTTCATTGCCTGTCCTTAGTTTACAACTACCATTTAAGCTTCTTTTCTTCTCTAGGAATCCCTCAGATATAGAAAAGACTGATAACCAAAACTGGACTCTTTATATTCATCAAATCTGTATTTGTGCTCATATTATAACTGTGTCCTTGATTACATTTTAGAAAATCTGTCATATTTCACATTTATCCCTTTAATTCCTTTATAAAATATTTTGTTGGAGTGTTTTTAAAGTATTTTTCTGGAGGCCTGAGAGAGGAGAAAAAGAGAGAGAGGGAGAGAGAGAGAGAGGGAGAGAGAGAGAGAGAGAGAGAGAGAGAGAGAGAGAGAGAAGATGACAAGGTTCTGCCTTACAAAGAGCCAAGTCCAGTTTGATCCTCAGAAACTAATACAGACACAAACCCTTCAGCACTGCCAAGAGTGAGCCAAGAGTGAGCTCTGAGTTCTGTTGAGTTCTGGTGGCCCAAACCCCCTAACCAATGCTTTACTGTTTCTATATTTGATATTTGTGCTTTCATCTCTAATCAACTGTCTGTAGAACGTCATTTGTAGTCATTTTCAAATTTTCCACTAAATTATTTTTTCGAAAACAAAACTGACTATGGCACATATCTAAAATGTAACCTTCCATAGTTTCTACATTATAGAATTTCTCTATGTTCTTAGAAATTTGATTGCAAATCTTCCACCCTCATTTGATTACTGCCCCAGAAATTCTCACTCCTACTAATATGGTTATAACTATTCCTCAAACATAATCAATACCCAAACATGGGTTTCTCTAAATAGGACTCTCTAATACAGAGTTTTTCATGGAAGCAGGTCACTAAGACTGTGTGAACAACTTCAAAATTAAGTCTAGAAACCATGGCATTAAATAAAGTACTAAACATATAGCACAAAGAGTAAAAGAAGTCAAAAAGCCAAGCTGAAAAGGCAAGAGTAGAAAGATGCAGTTTATTTATCAAAAAATAGTTATTTTAGAAAAACTCTTGAGAAATCAGTTCAGTGCAAGACAATCCAATACATTCAATCTAAATAATGAGAGATGGGAAATGTATCGTATAAAAAATAACAATACTCCACGTTGAGCTGGCCTTTAAGATCAAGCAAAAAAATCAAATCTGGTTCTTACCAGGTCTCTAGAAAAGCATCAAATAAAATTCAACACTTTGTCAAAAGAAAAACCTTAGTAGCTATATTTTCAATCTTCCTATTTAGATTAATAGAATATATTCATCAAACAAGGTGATTAGAGCATCACTCTCAATTAATATAGATAAAAACTAATTAGGAATTTCAGACAAAACAAAAAAGAGCACAACAAATACACCATTTAATCAAATTACATTAATATTTAGAATCATTGGTTGCATGTATAAGGTAAAGAAAATCTTATTTCTTAAAATAAGAAAATAAGAAATAAGATAAACCTGTTTCCTAAAATATTCCCCCTTGAGGAATATTTAGGGATACAGTTTCAGTCACAGTGGAGAACACTTCAGGAAATATTATTACTGAGCACTCACTATGGAGTATCAATTGCTCTGGGAATTTTACAAGAAGATACTCATTTCATGTTGTATTACTATCATGTAGGTACTATTTAATAAATATTTTTACAGATGAGGAAAACAAGACACAGAAAAAATAGATAACCTATCAAAGAAGACTGAGACCCAGAGAGAAAATAACAGACAAACCTGGCTTTTAAACCGGATGGTATAGTTCCAGGGATTATATTTTTACATTAGCTTTTATTTCACTGGTGGTGTGTCTTTTTAACCAACTTGAGACTATGGTCCATGTCCAAAGGTAAGTATTTCACATCCTGATGTAAAATTAATGGAATAGGGGAGAAGATGAAAGGAAATGAGGTGGGTTCTTTCATAACTGATGAAGAAAAGAGCCATTAGCTATTTTCCAAAGTTGAGTTATCATGAAAAGAACTAAGTATGTTAAGTATATGAATATTCTTATTAGTATGTATATTTAATTTATGTACTTATTTTGAATACACAAATATTAATTCATAAATATTTCATATAAGTATATGATTATTAATTGTAATAATATAAGCTTTAAACAATGAGTCATAAGTAGCACTGTCCACACTGTCCTCCTTTTGTTCATCGATTTTCTCGAGCGGGCACCAATAACGTCTCTATTGTGAGACTTGTTACTGTTTTTGGCATATAGAATACACCACGGGTACCTTGCCAGGCTCTGCCATGTAGACAGGATAATCTCGGTAGCTTGCTGGGCTCCACAAGAGGGATGGAGGAATAAAACCCGGGTCAGCCTCTTGCAAGGTAAATGCCCTACCCGCTGTGCTAATCAAAAGACAAAAAGTAGCAATCATATATACATTTTTCTGTTTGCCTCAGGGTAACTTCCAGCTGTGCTCTGGGCTTACTCTTAACTGTGCTCAGAGATCACTCCTGGCATGTTCAAAGGACCATATATGGTGTTGAAGATCATACTGACATTGGTTGTAAGGAAGACAAGTAGATTAGACACTGTACTACCTCTCTAGCTCAGTATTCTATTTTTAAAACAAGAAGCAGAGGAATGAGACAGGAAACTGGGAATTCAATCGAAAATACCTCACCTTCTATAAATAAAGCATCAACAAATTGTGGAATAAAATTAGGACAGATACTTAAAGTATTAATTAGAAACAATAAAACTTTAATTGAAAAGAGTTACTTCTGGAAAATGTAACTTTGGTGATAAACAAAAATTTTACTTTTCTCATCATATTTTCTAATGATTTTATAGCTTGCATTTCCTCTTGAGATTCAATAGAATTTAAACTACTTTTAAATGGCAAATTATTAACTTATAAAAAGGCATTTATATCTATGTAAGTTCGTGGACATATGTGTGTGTTTCTATATGTATACACACAAATGTGATGTATGGATGTCTGATTGCAGACATAAAGAGAACACAGTCATAAATAGAGTTATAAAAATATTAATATCTACAATAGTTATAGGAGAGAATTTAATTTTCTCTTTAGACATTTCATTTTTATCTTCTTACAATAATTAATGTACAGTTTCATATCATTAAAATATTTTAAAACATTGGTTGTTTACTAATAGAGTACTTGAAAGTGGTGAAATGAAAACAATACTTTATGACTTACAACAAAATCTTGATTCAAAGAAAAAGTTTTATTTAACCTCCTAGGAAGGACCTCAAAATATTTAGGAAATCAGATATCTCTTTGATGAGCTCATAAATGCCAAAGTCTCTACATATTATTTTAAAAAATGCTACTGAGAGTTCAATCACAATGTAATATCCAAGTATCATCACAGCCCTATACATTTAAGAGCTTAAGGGAAAATCAAATTGTACACTCTTGTTAAAATATATATTATAATTTAAACGTAAATTTTCAATAGTGCAAAAAAAAGTCCTTTGCAAAGTGAGCATGCATAGGGTCATATGACTTGTCTAGGCCAGGAGACAATTATCTACCGCATTCTAGACCATAAAATAATGTAAATAAACTCTTAAGAAAATGTACATTAACAGGCACAATGTAGAATTTCCAGAGAGAATGGATTTTATAGTACCTGAGGAGCTCAATAAATCATTCAGTGTAATCCTTTCCCTTCAGGCAGATAAAATTCCCTTATTACCATAGTTCAAATAAATCAACTGAGACCCAATAAGGGTTAGAAACTTTCCCAGGTCACACAGTTAATGCATGCAAGGAAAGAAATTATGATTCACACCCCTTTCCATGTCCCCCACGCTGCTGCCCCCCACTGCACCACTCACCCCCACCCCTGCCAACACACACACACATATGCACACATGCACAAGCAAGCTTCTGCCACAATACGGTGTCATGAATTTGTAGTTGTTCTTGATAACTTGTTTGGAAGATAGTTAACAACATGGTCTATGGACAGTTCATCCTTCACCTGAACTTTCAGGTTTCTTTCTGAGACATCACAATTCTCAGTTCTTAGGAACTCTTCAGATCTTTCCCCCTGAGGTATCATTTATACTCCAAATCACCATTTCTTTCTATAAAATATTGGCTCAATTTGCTCATCTCTGCTTCAAAAACTTTCACCACAAAAGAGAGAGCTCTCTTTACCCCATCTTATGTTTTCTGCTCTTGATACATAATTTTAAACTTCTTAATATATTCTCACTCCTCAATTGTAAATTGGCTTATGCTATTATCAAAAATGATGTTAAAATACTCTGTCCTTATTCATAAATCAAGGGATTCTAACTTCTGTAACAAAGCTCTAAAGTAGACAGCTAGTCTACCTAGCTGAATACATCGACCTTTCCTTGATCTAATATTTTTCTTTGATTATTGGATTCCACATCATTTGGTCTTATATAACCACCTCCCGATAAACCTATGCTCCTGTCTGGAATATCAACTTTCATCTGGCAATAGAAATTTGGGGCCAAGATGAAAGGTGATATCTATGTGGAAAAAACACCCGTTGCACTCATTTCTTTTAGTGGTCTCTGTGTATCAGACTCTTAAAGGTACTTTGAAAATAAATAAAATAAGGGCGACATTCTTAAACCTTAAGCATTCCCAGTCTGAAGGACAAGGGAGGACTCAGCTGTTAGAAATATCTACAATTAGCTATTGCATCTCACAATGAGTGCAACAGTACTTTAAGATATGTAGATATATGTACATACTTATATATGTATATATATGTATATATTGAGGATGGAGTGATAGCTCAACTGGTAGGACATTTGCCTTGCACACAGCCAATCCGAGCTGAGCCCAGTTTGATTCCTCCACCCCTCTTGGAGAGTATCTGAGAGTATCTAGCTCGCACAGCAAAGTTTGGCAAGTTAACCATGAGGTTTTTAATATGCCAAAAACAGTAGCAACAAGTCTCCCAGTTTGTTGTGAGATGTTACTGGTGCCCATTCAAGCAAACTGATGAACAATGGGAGGACAGTGCTATGTATATATGGCAAGCTACCTGTGGCATATTTGATATGCCAAAAACAGTAAAAACAATGAGCCTCATTCCCCTGACACCGAAAAAGCCCACAATACATCAGCATTAAGAAGAATGAGAAAGGACAGGCTGATAAAATCTCAGAGCTGAACTAGGCTGCCAAAACAAAGAAGGATTAAAATGACTGTCTGTACTTTCAACACACCTATGCTTGCATCAAAAGCATCCATCAAGAACCTGATGGTGCAAGCGCAGAAGATCAAGTATGACATCATTGCTCTGACCAAGATGAGAATGCATCAACCACATCACATCACTTTTGACAATGGAGAAGAAATACTAGGAATATGTGACAAAAGAGGCTGTATTGGTGCTGTCAGTGTCCTTGTCAACACGATCTTTGCCATAAGCATTAAGTAGAATGTCTAAAATCCAAATCAGATGCTTACATTGAATAGACGTGGCTCACTGTTGGCAGTTTCTATCTTCGTCGTCTATGCACCAAAATCCAACTACAATAAAGAAGAAATTGAGAAATTCTAAATGAGGCTCGAGAAGTTCTATAAAGAAGACCACACCTTCTACAAGATCATTGTTGGTGATTTTAATGCCAAGATAGGATGGAGAAGATTGTCGAAAGAACTACACATTGGGACCCATGGCCTAGAATAGAACGAGCAGGGTAAGAGACTGTCTGAGTTCATCATGTTGACCAAAACCATCCATGGTAACTCACAGCTCTAGAAGGCCAAATCTAAATGTTGGGCATGGGAGTCTCCTGGTGGACAGTTCCACAATGAAATTGACCACGTCATATTCAATCCATGGTTTTGCCTGACCGATGTCGCTGTGATACCAAAATTCCAAACGGGATTGGACCACCATCTCCTTCGTGCAAAATTCTACCTCACAGAGCAGGCAGAAGAGGCTGCAAAGTTTAAGAGAACTCCCAGAATGACCAAGAACTGGGAGCTCTTTGACACTATTGAGGCAACATGGGAAGATGCCATCATTGACAATATCGGCGAGGAATACGATCAACTAGTTCAGCACTTCCAAAATTGTGCTAGGAACTCTGACAGAGAGAAAGTCACAAAAAGACACCTATCTTCGAAAACTCTCAAGCTCATTCATCAATTTGGCTTGGCACAAGCCTTAGGCAACTACAAGCAAACATCTGAGCTTGCAAAGCAGTATAGAGAAGCCATAAAGGAAAACCTCAAAGAGAGAAGAGGAACAGTGCTGGTTGATGCGGCAGAAGCCAGGAAATGAATTCACAATAAAAGCCTGTACTTCGCATACTACAAGACCAAGATGACTTCCCTCCAATGTCGTGATGGATCTATCACATCTTCCAGAAGGGTAATAGAGAAGATTATCCATGACTTCTACTCAGATCTCTTTGATAATCATGTCCAACTGCCCACATAGCTAATTCCGCTGGATGGATATTTTGTTCCCAATGTTCTGTCTTCTGAAATCCAACACACCATATCGTTGGTAAAGAAGAAAACAGCACCTGGCCCAGATAACGTCAGCCCCAAACACCTGAAAAACCTGCTGTTGGTACTCATAAATACATTGGCTTGGCTCTTTACATGCCACTTGTCTTAATGCAAGGTTCCATCCCAATGGAATACAAGCAGAACCGTTCTACAGTACAATAAGGGAGACATCCACAACATTGGCAACTATAGCCTGATCTTCCTATTGTCCATTGTCTACAAGCTGTTCACTCGAGTCATCCTGAATAGGATTGGCAGTACACTAGATGAAGAACATTCATGTGAGCAAGCTGGGTTCCGCGAAAGATTCAGCATGATAGACCATATCCACAAGGTAACCGAGCTTATTGAGGTTTCTTGGAAGTTCAAGATGCCGCTCTGTCTAACCTTCATTGATTTAAAGAAGGCCTTTGATTCTGTTGAGACAGAAGCGGTCATCGAAGCCCTAGCCAATCAGGGCATTTAAACTCAATACATTAGGATCCTCCATGAGCTGTATTATGGATTCACTATCAGGATTCACTCACCATTCTACAAAGAAATGATCATCCATGTCAAGAGAGGGGTTCGGCAGGGTGATACTATTTCACCCAAACTCTTCAGTGCCACCCTCGAGAACATCATGCGATGACTGGAATGGGAAGGAATGGGAGTGAAGATAGATGGTTGGCAACTACACCACCTC
>JAOXYA010074053.1:0-11510 GCA_028565675.1 Sorex palustris
CAAAAATCAGATGGGCTGGACACATAATGAGATTTGGAGATGACCGCTGGACTAGAGCCATTACCAACTGGATTCCATGGGACATCAAAAGACCACGTGGCCGCCCACCTACCAAATGGTCAGACTTCTTCGTCAAGACCCTGAACGATCGGTTTGAGGCTCTTCATGTTCCTAGAATGAACAAACGCCATTGGGCTACACTAGCACGCAACAGGGTCAAATGGAGATGTTACTGGTGCCTGCTTGAGCAAATTGATGATTAACAGGAAGTCAAGTGATCAAGTGATCCCAAATATAAGTGAAAAAAATATAAAAACAAAGATGAGAAAGGTTGAGAAGAGATGATAGATATAAAGATTTGAGACCGGTTTCATAGACCAGGGACACAATCTGGCAAGTAACTTCAGCACAACTGACTTGGGTTCAATACCAGGTACTATGTTGAGTCTCCCAAACACTATCAGGAGTAATCCCTGAGCATGGTGTGAGGAGTAAACCCTAAGCGCACACTTGAGAGTTGAGAAAAAGAGAAAGAGAGAGAGAGAAAGAGAGAGAGAGAGAGAGAGAGAGAGAGAGAGAGAGAGAGAGAGAGGAGAGAGAGATTCAAGGCAGGATTTCAATCCAAGAATTATAGGAGCACCTTTAAAAAGAAGTGTGTATATTTCTTAATAAATAAATATATTTGAGGAATAAAACCATGCTGGCATAGAGGAACAATAAAATGACCCTGACTGGGATAGATCTAACTTGTGAAATGAATACGGGAAACAAAATAAGGAACTTAGAAAAAGAACAATAATCATGAGATTCTTTCATATTTAACCCAACACTGTACAACAGAAGAATGTGACGCAATATCTGAGAATTTTTAAGGAAAAAGGGTGTCCCCCATATTTTTCCGCACATTCACAGAAAGCTCAAAAAGAGTAACTGGAAAAAGTTGAAAAAACCAGAAATGGATGTTCCTGGGCGCAGTATTAGTTGCTTCTTCATGTTGCAGCAACAAATGACCCCCAAGCAGGTGACTTCCAACAACAGAAACAACACCCTTAAGGAGCCAGATATTAGCAGTGTGTGCCCGTGCACCACTTTAATTTCTGCCTCTGTCATCACGGGGTGCACCCCTATGCCTTTTTTTTCTTTTCCTTTATCCAAATTCTCTGCCTCTTGTAAGGTGGCCACCACTAGTTTGGGATCCCCATCCCCAAATACGGTACAATCTCATCTACAGCTGGTGACCTCTGCATAGACCCTACTGCCAAATCAGATCCTCTTCACAGATATGAGTGGTTAGAATCTCAGCACAGCTTTTAGGGGTGCACAGTTCCACCCATCAAGGAGAAGGGCAGTTATAAGACATGCTAGGCTACTAAGAATGGGAGGAAATTGCCAAGTCATGACATAAAAGGATGGATGGATTTTCTGAGCCCCCATGTTACTACTACACATTATACAGCCCAAGAGCCAAACACAGCTGGGGACCACTTCCCCTAACCTGGACCTTCCACATCCTACACTTCTTCCTCTGCCCTTGACCCAGAAATTCTTACTGTGTCCCAGAATGATGATACTTTAGACACTGAAGACAATGGCACTGCTATTTTTAAAACCACTTACCAATGATGACAATGCTCTTTTAGATATATTTGGGACAATGATCAAGAACTACTAAGGCAAAAAGTTTATTTTTTCCACTACGCTTTATTTTATACAAAGCAATGCCATTAATGGCCACTTTTTAATTTAATTTTATTTATTTGCTTAGAAACTTGAAAAATTATCCTCATGCTTCTGAAACTCAAACTGACTGACCTGTGTCATCTTTCTTCTTCCAACTAACTCCTCTTTCATCTATGTCCTGCAATGGGCCCACATTGGGCATGCTTAGAAACAATAAAGGTACATGATCAACTATACTGTGGATGGGGGGTGGGGGGGAATCAGAAGTAAATAAAAGTGAAAAATTATCCTTGGGAGAGAAGACTTTAAATGACTTTTAAATTTTCTACTTTATCTGTTTTCTCTATTTTCTAAACACTGTCTAGTTTGTATAAACATTGTTATGCACCTGTAACCCATTTGTAAACAGAATAAAATGGCTTAAGTAAGTGTACAGTATTCTGACTCGCAACAGAAGAGCAGCTTTATCATTCTAATGAAGAGAAATATCTAGAAAAGAATTCACTAAAACGTATTCTACAAACATGTTCTTGGTGCTAGAAACCCATTAACTTGCTTGTAATTTTTGTGGAGCTTTATTTTTTTTCAATTTTCTGTATGAAGCACCCCTTATTCTTATTGCAGGAAGTAATAATGAAATAAGAGGGGCCAGGGAGATAACAAAAGAGTTCCAGTCGCCTGGCCCAGTATACAACTGGGGTGACCCTGGTGGTCCCAGCACCCCAAGCCACGAGCAGCACCCACTGCTTTGAATTGTCTGAACCAGAACTGTCCAGTTGGCCAAGTCTCTCTGGGAGTGGCCCCGGGTACCCTGCGCATTGTTTGGGAGCACCCTTCCTAAAATGAGAGGAAATATTAGATTTTGCATGAAGAATAGTGAACCAACTCTCCTTTCTCACCTCTGAGATCTATTTATCCTGCCTGGGGAAATAAGCAAACAGAAGTGTCAGGTGAGTTGGAAACCACCTCTCCTAGACAGGGTCAGTTCTCCGCATCTCTCCTTGTGGGCTCTCCTCTAGTGGGTGAAGCCAAAATACTCAAATTATGAAACTCTTACTTCACTTGGCCCATACCCTTACAAGTGGAAACAAGAGCTGCCCAAGCAAATAGAAAAGGATGTTTCCCTTTAATTTGTGACACCAGGCTAAAAACCCATAGCAAAATCTACCAAAATGTTCCTATATCCCCCAAGGGTAAAACTTCTGGGCTAAAGAAGACAGATGGGCCAACAAAGGGTCAAAATGTCTCTAGAAAGTTCTATCATAAATGGAGGCTGGATTCCATGATCACAACTACAAGTTCATACCAAATAGCTTGTGAGTGCATCTTCCAAACAGTGTCCTGTATTAAGAATGCTTTCATCTCTGCATCTGAAGAATGTGAAACACTAATTCAAAAGGGTACGTGCATGCGTGGGTCCACTCCTGCATAATTCCCAGGAGCCCAAACTCAAAACAACCTCAATGCTCGGGCCCTGATAGAGTGGCTGGGCTCTAGATACTCAGTGAAATGCCAAGTTGGCTGTTTCACATCAAACAGATCAATCTAGAGGTGATTGTCCCAAGTGGAAATTAAAAAAAAAGAAAGTAAAACAGAATCCAACGATTTCACTTTTACGTAGAATAGGAATAACAAAAGTCAATGACTTGGTTATGACCACAAAACTAACTCTGTAATTTGGTGAAAGCTAGATGGTAGATATCAGAAGGAATGGGGTTGGGGGTGGGGATGGGGTCAAGGGACAGTGGGGTCCTTTTGGAAGCGAAGTGGCACTGAAGCTTCAGTGGTGGGAGGGAAGGAGAAGGAAGCCCCTGGAAGTTTAGTGTGAAGCTAAGCCCCTGGAATCCCATGATGCTGTAAACCGGTGACATCAAGGGTGATTTATCCCCTGTACAAAGTAGGGGTGGTCCCAGTGCTCTGGGTCCCACCTGGGTTCAGAGGTTCAGCTCAAGGCTGCGAAAATCATCAATTTTGACATGTTCATAAAATAAAACAGAGTGAAATGTTTTGAAGTCTGAGATTAACAAAGACAAACTCGTTCATAAAATAAAACAGACTGAAATGTTTTAAAGTCTGAGATGAACAAAAACAAACTCCGGGCTCCAATTTGATCTGAATTTAAAAAAAAGAAAAGAAAACGAGGAGGGGTAGAGGGGAAATGACTTTCTAATTGTAGAGCTCTAGAGGTGAGCAGACTGGCCCTCTCTGGCCGGCCTTGGGTGGCTTGCTCTGGTCAGCAAGCTGTGGCCAGGTGGCACCACCAGCTGAGAGGCAGCACCAGGAAAAGCAGCTTCCTTTGAGCACAGGCAAAGCCAGCTGGAACCATTCAAGCCCCCAACACACCGTCGGGGCAAATCCCGGGACACAAAAACATGGAACAGAAAAGTGACAAAAATAGCCCACCTCAATCCTAGAGAGTGCAGAAAGGTTGCTTGACAGGAGAGGAGAGTCTTTTTTTTTTTAATTTTTTTTTTATTTTATAAAGTAGTTCACAATATTTGATTACGTTTAATATTGAAACACCAATCCCACTGTCATTACACCTTCCTACCACCATATTTCGGGTGTTTCCATCCCGAGCTCCAATGCTTGCCTGAAAACAGAACTGAAATAATACATTTCCCTCTAAGGTTGGTTGCCTCCTACTTTGAACCCCATCAAATGTGGTGCAGTATTCTTGGAGTATGGGTAGAGTATGTCCTATGAAGTGTCCAGGGGAAGCTTCACTCCTGGATGAGGCTCGGCCCGAGCATGTAGAAAGCAGCCTTGATCATGGCAGTGATTGAGTTCTGGACGTTTTCAGCTAATGGGGCTGGGGCTCTTGGGTGTGTGTGGGGGTGGGGGGGGCGGGGGTCTCACCCACACCTGAGAGGAGAGTCTTAAGAACAGTGTGAGACTCACTGATTGGAGGCCAGGAGGGAGATAGCCACGGTCAAAGGCACATTGGCCTTTCACGCGGCTAACACAGGGTTCAATTCCCAGTATTGCAGATGATTCCCTGAGCCCGCCAGGAGTGATCCCTGAGCACAAGGCAAGAGTGAGCCCTGAAGACCACCAGATTTGACCCCAAAACAAAACAAAACAAAACTCGCAGTCATAGGGCAGAAGTTGCATAATGAACTAAAGGCTCCACGGGAGGCTGCCAGGAGGAAAGCACCTTCCTTACTGAAGGCAACACGAGGGCCTGGTAGGCATGGGCAGCTCCGTGTTAAGGAGATGGGCTGCTCATTTGTGAAATATCACTATCACTGTCCTCCCATTGTTCATCGATTTGCTCGAGCAGGCCTAGTAACGTCTCCATTGTGAGATTTTGCTGTTACTGTGTTTGGCATATCGAATTTGTCACGAGGAGCTTGCCAGGCTTTGCCATGAGGGCGAGATACTCTCGGTAGCTTGCCAGGCTCTCCAAGAGGGGCGGAGGAATTGAACTCAGGTCAGCCGTGTTGGCTGCGTGCAAGGAAAACGCCCTACCGCTGTGCTATCGCTCCAGCCCCAGCCCATTTGTGGAATATAAAATGACATAATAGGAGACTGACACCCAAGAACAGTAGACACAAAGGCCAGGAACACTGCTCCATAGTTGGAAGCCTGTCCCATGAGCTGGGGTAGAAGGCAGCTGGGATAGAGAAGGGATCACTAAGTCAATGATGGTTGGAGGGATCCATCAGGATGGGAGATGTATGCTGGAAGTAGATAAAGGACCAAACATGATGGCCTCTCATATCTGTACTGCAAACCATAATGCCCCAAAGTAGAGAAAGAGTATAGGGGAAATTGTCTGCCATAGAGGCAGGGGGAGGGTTGGAAAAAGGGTCGGGGCTATACTGAGGACATTGGTGGTAGAGAATGTGCACTGGTGGAGGGATGAGTGTTTGATCACTGTGTGACTGAAACTCAAACATGAAAGTTTTGTAACTGTAGCTCACAGTGATTCACAAAAAAAAAAAAAAAAAAAAAGGAGATGTGCCCAATATGCTTGTGCACACCAGTTCCCAGTTAGGCAGCCTGGCTGAGGCAGCAGCTCACAATCCCCCAGCAAATTCCAAATTCCTAGAAAATGTAAACGAACAAGCAAACCCACTGTGTCCTTCCAGACCTGTGGAGTGGGGCCTGGACACTATTTTGGGGCTAGATTTGGTTTGTTTGTTTGTTTGTTTGTGGCAGGGAGATGGGTTGAGGCCACCCCTAGCAGTGCTCAGAGGGATTCCAGGCACTCCTCAGAGGACCATATGCAGTTCCTGGGGATGAAACCAGGGTTGGCCACATGCAAGGCAAGCACCCTAACTCCTGCGCTATTTCCCCGATGCTTGCAGTAGGCGCAGAAGGGCTCCGCACAGAGGCACAGAAACAAGCTCTAGGACAGGCCCTAGCCAGGTTCACTGGTGAGGTTGGCACAAAGCACTTCCTCAGGCAACCCCTCATGTCACACCACTAGGGGCCACGCCCACAGTGCACAGGGCTCACACTTGGCTCTGCACTCAAAGACCTTGCCGGCTGTGCTCTCGGGACCGTCAGGGGTGCCAGGGACAGCACCCGGGTCGGCGGCATGCAAGGCAAGCGCCCTCCCGCCCTTAGAGCCCCCTACACCACGTGACTGGGAGGGAGATGGGCAACCTCTCCCGACCTCACCAGGGATCCGCAGCTTCAGTGGTGAGGTCGCTGAGAGCACTCTACATGCATTCTGGCAGCACTTTTCAAACACAATATTTATAGAGAGCAAGATTTCAGGGACTCTTAATAAATCTGAAGATCAGAGACCTATGACTGCCTATGCATACTTCACTATACTCTATCATGAGCCGGCGGAGGTTTGGATCTGTCGGAAGAGGTGTTGAAAGTGCTGAGAAGTGTTGCCTTTCAGAAGCAAGATCACAGCGGGAGGAACTAAGCAGGTCCGTGCACGGGCAGTTCTGAAACACACAACAGCACCTCTGCACACGCAAAGTCGGACCCCGTCCCCAAAGCCTGCCTGCACGAGAAGCAGCTGTTCTCCTTGCAGCCAGAACTGTACGTGCATTTCACGTCTCTGCAAACAACATGATTCACAGGAGTCCACAAGAAGGGTCTGGAGTCTGAGGAGGTTTATTTTTTTTTAAATCTGAGTCCATAACTTTGAAACAGAATCTTTCTACGAAGACCCTCAGTCTATCTACCCTGACCTCTCCCGTGGCACCATAGGGAGAGAGCCCAGCTGTCAGAGCAATATCTCACAGCCCATGGGTATCACAAACTTCAGGGAGCCCGAAGCCAACGCCCCCCCCCATCCCACTCCCATCACATAACCCACCCTTCCAGAGGTGGTCTCCTTCCCATTCCTCTGGCCTCAACTCTGCAGCAGCACCTCCTCAGAGAACTTGATCACCCCAGCTTGCGCCAACACCTCAGCAATAAATCATCCCCTGCAGAATTGCCACCTTAGTTTTATTTTTTTCACAGGAACTACCAAAAAAGGGAATGCCCTTATGTATGCGGGAATGCATGGATGTTTGAACATCTATGTGCAGGGATGCATGCCTGCCATGTGTGTCCATAGGAATGCATTGCCTCCACCTCCCCACTAGCATGTACGCTACATGGAGGAAGGGATACTGTTTCCAATCCTGTGGCCTCAGCAGGTACCATTTATGTGGCAAAAAGTCAGATCTCCATAAATATTATTCTCTCAACTAATCGTGTGTGTGTCTGTGTGTGTGTCTGTGTGTGTGTGTGTGTGTGTCTGTGTGTGTGTCGCCAAACAGACATATGGAGCGAGTGGGGTTCTGAAAGACACAATGGAAAAGAACAAACTCCCCAGGGATGGTGAGGCTCTTCTGAAGATGTGTACCTTTTCCACACCTGAGACCCCACATATAACCCATCAGAGTGAGCTGCTCACTCTGATGGGCAAAATTCCTTCCGGCTCCATCGGCAGCTTTCAACTTTGATCCTTCCTTTTCCTGGTCTCTGTGGTCCATTGATGAGCTCTCTCTGGAAGCTCCCTGACCCCTTTCGACTACAAGTTCCTTTGCTCAACCAGCTAGACTCTTGTATTTTGAGTTTTCCTAAACACAAACATGACTGGACTGTTGGTCAACCATGGTCATCGAGGGAGTGGTGCCCCCACCCTGATGCCAACGCAGACCAAGTCCAAGCCAACAAGCGTGGCTTCCCAACTCCATCTATGGCTCCCCAGCTGCCCTCCAGGAGGGGACAGGACCAAGTCCCACACACTCTGCACTGTGCCCGATAGGGTTTCTAGAGGCTGCGTGCTTGCTCCTGCCAGGATTCCCGGGAAATCCATCCTCGTGCTTCTGGCACCACTGACAGGCACATACCAGAAGGCACCTCCACCACCACTTCTTACCTCAGTCCTGGAGAAATCCTTGGAAGAAATTTATGGACAAAACAGCTATGGTGGCTTGTGATGCAATGTTGATGAGCCAATGAACGGTTCTGTGATGCCTTCCAACTTGTCTTTCATGGGTCTAAGCTTCTCACCACCCATGGAGACAGGCACTCGGGGCTAGAGGCTAACTCTTCCTCACTGTTCAACAGTACACACCCGCTCATACTTCCTGTTGAACTGCCTGCACCTGAAACCCAAATGGGTCTAAAGCAGATTCATTTTATTACAAAGAGCTCCACTCTTTCACTTACCCCAAACTGCATGCGAGGTCAACTTGGGCTTAAACCTTCTCTCAAGGTGCAGTCAGTCACTCCAGTGCTTCTTCCTTGGACTCAGTTTTCTCGCACTTCCTCTATCATTCACCTGCTACATCAGCTCGCTCTCCCTCAACTCTAATCACTAATCAATCCCCTTCTTCCTTAGGTTCCTGAACGTACAGAAAGTCTCAGATACCACACAGTGCAGGTTCCTCTGGAGTTTCTTCCCCAACCCCGCCAGAGCGAGAAATCCTTCCTGCTCTCCACAGCACGCCAGCACGCTTGGTTGCATCACTAAGCCCATACATCACGCCGACTGTGGAGCCCTCTAGGAACGATTCCTCTGCAACTTTAAATCTCCAAAGGAGATTGAGATTTGGGAAAGGCTTTGCTAAGAAAAGAAGTTCTCCTGGCACGTACTCTTAAATGACTATCCCTTCTTCTTATCCTCTACGTGTCCTTACTCTGTCTTCCCTCAAAGTAGACTTTAAAAAAAAGGTCTTTATTGGCTTTGAGTCTTCTCTTTCAAGAGTAATCCTTCTCCACAAACACCCTTCGTCTGACATCTGCCTGCTCTACCCTTTTGCAGGTTCTGCTTCTCTACATCATCTTGATAAACCCATCTAAAAGTACTATCCAACTCACTGAGGGTGCCTTTCCTTTCACTATCGCAGCACCTAGCACACACTCCATATATTTGACATTGACTGTTTTATAGCGGCCAAACTTACAATTTCTGGAATATAAAATCCCACCCAAAATCTCCCAGCAGCACCAAAATACCCCTGCTCAGTCCATGAACACTGGCTGACCGAACGTAGCAAGAGAAGGTAAGTTTATGACTCAAAATTCTTGGAAAGGAAGAAGGAACCAAATTGTCAGCCAGGGAAAAGGAGGCAGATGAGAAGAATAACACAAAAGACCTAGTTGATTCTAATACTTTCCACCCCTTAGCACGCTGTGCAGGAACATTAAGACTCTTTAAAAGTATGAAGAGAATTAAGACCGCCTTTGCCCTTTGCAGGAGCTATGATAAGACTTTGATAAACTTAAGTGGCAGCTGACCTCTCTCTTGAAAGGTCCTAGTCTGAAGAAGTTTCCGGTGTATGTCCTTGTGGGGAGAGGGCTACCAGTAGTGATTATTTTTCAATCCAATCATTAGACTTCTTAAAACGCTTTTCAAACAAAGCATTTCATTAAAAGGGAAAAGGCAAAGAGGCTGTCTGTCACTCATGAGAAGTAGTGTGTTAACCTGACTCAGCTCTTTTGTTTTTGAGGGATCTGAACTGAGTGACAGATGGACAAAACGGTTCACGAAGTTAGAGTCACATCAATCCCTTCAACATTCCAAATGTCATGGCACAGTGGCACATTCCAACATTCCTGAGTCAGAGCCAGGGGGAGCAGGGCAGGGTCACTGGCCCCAGAGATGATGGCCTCCCTCTGCATCTTGGCATCTTTTGTGTCATCTTGGCAATTTATGTCTCTTACTGAATCCTGACTCACTCATGAATATCAGACTAGCGATAGATACATCTCTTTTAGTGCCGGGTAACCATGTGTTCGTGCTTTCAAAGGAAGCTCTGTCTGGTATAATTATTCCTTATAATACAAACATACACGCACAGGTGGTATTTCAATGACTACTACACATCATTGCACATCTGAACAGAAAGGGATCTTTGGTTTCTTTGGAACGGGGGAGGGGCTTTGTCCACACCTGGTGATGCTCAGGGCTTACTCCATGCTTAAGAGTTATTTCGAGCCGAACTCAGGAGTCCACAGGGGATGTTGAGGATCAATTTTGGGATCAGCTACACTCAAGGCAACTGCTTTATAGACTGCACTATCTCTCTGGTCCTGGAAGAAATCTTTTTGTTTGGGGGCCACACCCAGAGATAAGTAAGCTCAGGGCTTACTCCTGGCTCTGAGCTCAGGGATCACTCCAGGCAGGGATTCGGGGATCATATGATGTGCCAAGATCAAACCAAGGTCAGCAGCCTGCAAGACAAGCACCCTACTATCTCTCTGGCCCAGGAAGGAATCTTTTACTTGATGACATATTAGAAACTGAGAAAGCAGGCTTCATTCTGAATTGACGGGAAGGCTTCGAAGACCTCCGAAACCACAATGACAGTATAGCAGGCAGGGCATCTGTCTTGCATGTGGCTGACCCGGGTTCAATCCCTGGCATCCAATATGGTCCCAGCAGGGAGTCAGAAGTAAGCCCTGAGCACTGCTGGGTGTGCCCTCCCCACCAAAATAAAAAGACTAACTGAAAAAACACTGAGAATCTAATGCCATCCCTATTAGACTAAAATAAAGAGTACAGAAACACACAAGTATGTACACGCATGCATGCACACGCGCGCACGCGCACACACACACGCCTCATCAATCCTGGTCATTGCTCTTAGGTTCTAGATGCCCCTTAGCAAAACATACTGCAGAGCTGACTGGCTGTTACATGTAAACAGCAGGAAATCAAAGACGGTTTTCAGACTGGGGAGATGTGAAGAAAATCATTCAACTAGCACGCAGTGTGGACGTGGTTCCTCAGCCTACAGGCATGAATGCCTCAGTAAACATTCATCTGGGCAAAGCACCCTGATCCCAAGCTAATCCAGCTTTCTGACTGGATTTTTCCAACTCCCTTGAGGCCAGATATAGGGCAAGCCTTGCCTTGGCACCATAGGACCTTCCTGGGGTGGCATTACGGGGCAACTCTGCGAGCTCTGTGCTAGTGGGCACCACAGAGCTACCGGAAGTACCTGTGGCCTCATCAGAGCCCAAGCAGACATGGGCAGACCATCCAGTAACCTGCGGATCCTGCCTCCTGAGGCAGTGCTTCAATTGTGAGCTTCAATAGAGAGATAAAGTCCAGATTGTATGGAGGCTGTTGAATCCCAAGTGATAATAGACCCCCAACCCTCCCCCCCCCCGAAGAGGCTCCCAGCTCCAAGCTGTCCTGCCACAGCCTCTGCCCCCAATAAGCTTGATCTGAGAACGAGTTCTGTTGGAGTACACGGAGCTTAGGTTTATCGGATCACACTTATCATAGTGTTCCCGAGTCACTCCCATTGCTTTGTCTGCCTGTAACCACTTATACGGTCTCTTCCCCAACCAATTTGTAAGGTCTCATCCTGCTTAGACACTGAAGCTGTACTGTAAGTTAATATTGTCTTTCT
>JAOXYA010074087.1:0-11509 GCA_028565675.1 Sorex palustris
CTCATACAAAAGCCACTCACATCTCTCTCCTTTCAGGAAGAGAATACATGGGCTCAAGAACAAAGCGAGCCCCACAGCCCCTGGGCCCCAAACTAAGCACACTAAGCCGGTACCAAGTGCCTGAGAATGAATGCCTGGCAGCGTCCATCCAGTGGTGTCCAGTCCAGAGGTGCCCAGCCCGAAGTTGCCCAGCCCGGAGGTGCCCAGCCCAAAGTTGCCCAGCCTGAAGATGCCCAGCCCGGAGGTGTCCTGCCTGGAGGTGCCCAGGACGGAGATGCCCAGGCTGGAGGTGTCCCGCCTGGAGGTGCCCACCCCAGAGGTGCCCAGCCCGCAGATGCCCAGCCCAGAGATGCCCAGGCTGGAGATGCCCAGGCCGGAGGTGTCCCGCCCGGAGGTGCCCAGCCCAGAGGTGCCCAGCCTGAAGGTGCCCAGCCCGGAGATGCCCAGCCCAGAGGTGCCCAGGCTGGGGATGCCCAGGCCGGAGATGCCCAGGCCAGAGGTGTCAAGCCCGGAGGTGCCCAGCCTGGAGGTGCCCAGCCCGGAGATGCCCAGCCTGGAGGTGTTCCGCCCGGAGGTGCCCAGGCCAGAGGTGCCCAGCCCGAAGGTTCCCAGCCCAGAGGTGCCCAGGCCGGAGATGCCCAGCCTGGATGTGCCCTGCCCGGAGGTGTCCCGCCTGGAGGTGCCCAGCCCAGAGATGCCCAGGCCGGAGGTGCCCAGGCCGAAGGTGCCCAGGCCGGAGATGCCCAGGCCGGAGATGCCCAGCCTGGAGGTGTCCCTCCCGGAGGTGCCCAGGCCGGAGGTACCCGGGCCGAAGGTGCCCAGGCCGGAGATGCCCAGGCCGGAGATGCCCAGCCTGGAGGTGTCCCGCCCGGAGGTGCCCAGCCCGGAGGTGCCCAGCCTGGAGGTGTCCCTCCCGGAGGTGCCCAGGCCAGAGGTGCCCATCCCGAAGGTGCCCAGGCCGGAGATGCCCAGCCTGGATGTGCCCTGCCCGGAGGTGTCCCGCCTGGAGGTGCCCAGGCCAGAGATGCCCAGGCCGGAGATGCCCAGCCTGAAGGTGCCCAGCCCGGAGATGCCCAGCCCAGAGGTGCCCAGGCTGGGGGTGCCCAGGCCGGAGATGCCCAGGCCAGAGGTGTCAAGCCCGGAGGTGCCCAGCCTGGAGGTGCCCAGGCCGGAGATGCCCAGCCTGGAGGTATCCCTCCCGGAGGTGCCCAGGCCAGAGGTGCCCAGCCCGAAGGTGCCCAGGCCGGAGATGACCAGCCTGGATGTGTCCTGCCCAGAGGTGTCCCGCCTGGAGGTGCCCAGCCCGGAGATGCCCAGGCCGGAGGTGTCCTGCCCGGAGGTGCCCAGCCCGGAGGTGCCCAGCCTGGAGGTGTACCGCCCGGAGGTACCCAGGCCAGAGGTGCCCAGCCTGAAGGTGCCCAGCCAGGAGGTGTCCAGGCCCATCTTGAGCCTGATCTCCAGCCCCACTTTCCGGTTGGCAGTGGGACCCCTTCAGAGCTGGGTGTAAAGTGGAAAACTAAGTCCTGCCTGTGGGACTAAGGAAGAAAACAACTCCTCGGCGGGTGCGCTGGCCCAGACACTCTCGAGTGCTGTGTGGGTTGTTGGATTGGGTTTGGGGCCACGCCCAGCCGTGCTCAGGGCCGACTCCTGGCTCTGTGCTCAGGGATCCCTCCAGGAGGGCTCAGGGGACTGTCTGGGGTGTGGGGAGGGACCGGGCGGCTACCACGCCCTCCCCGGGGTCTCTCGGGTTTGGTGGCAGGTCCCCCCGGCCCCCCTCTGGGGTTCCCCCTGCTAGAGCATCTGCAGACAGCACCGGGCCCATGACGTCACCCCGAGCCAGGGGAAACTCAAACTCTATTTTTCAAACTTTCTCGGAAAGTGAATCAGACCGTGAAGCCGTGAGCTCTTTGGCCAGCCGAGCGCCAGCTTCTCGGCGGCCCCGCGTGGACGGCCCCCCAGTTCCCTGGGCCCCTGGCATCGTTGCAGCCCGTGAGTCACACTAGAAAACAGAAGCATCACATTTAAAGTGAATCCAAGGGGCCGGAGTCACAGCACAGCAGGGAGGGCATTTTGCCTTGCATGCGGCCGATCCAGGTTCGATTCCCAGCAACCCATAGGGTCCCCCGAGCACTGCCGGGAGTGATTCCTAAGTGCAGAGCCAGGAGGAACCCCCTCAGCATCGCCGGGTGTGACCCAACAAACAAAAAAATCGAAAAATTAAATAAAGTGAAGCCAAAGGAGCGCCCCACCTACAGATTCCAGCTCTCCCGCCAAGATCAGGCCCCTCACTGACACCCACACGGGCCACATTTCTTTGAGCTTCTAAACACTTCCTTTGCTTATCTGTGCCTCAGTGTTCTCATCTGTAATATGGAAAGAACAAAAGCACCAAGTCGGGGTGGGGGAAGAAAAAAATGAAAATACATAAATAGGGGTTGGAGAGATAGTACAGCCAGTGAGGTGCTGGCCTTGCAGTGGCTGACCCAGGTTCAGTCCCCGGCATCCCATAGGGTCGCCCGAGCACTGCCAGGAGTGATCCCTGAATGCAGAGCCAGGAGGAAGCCCTGAGCATCGCCAGGTGTGGCCCCAAAATGAACAAATAAAATACATAAATAAAGGCCGGTGTCAAGGGGTGAGCTGCCTCTTTGTCTGGTGTTCAAATGCCGTGGGTTTGGGCGGGGTTTCGTTTTGTTTTGTTTTGTTTGCTTTTTGGGTCACACCTGGCGATGCTCAGGGGTTCCTCCTGGCTCTGCACTCAGGAATTACCCATGGCGGTGCTCGGGGGACCCCATGGGATGCTGGGAATCGAACCCAGGTTGGCTGTGTGCAAGGCAAATGCCCTCCCCGCTGTGCTATCACTCCAGCCCCGTAGTGGCATGTTTTCAATGCGGGTGTCACAGTCTGGCTACCAGGAACCTGCTCCCAAAAATGGCGGCTTGAGTGAAGCCGGGGCCACCCCAAAGAGACTCAGCACAGGAAGACTTCAGTCTCCTGGCCACAAGCTTCTCTGGCCCCTTCGTCGCCTGTCCTGGCCCCGGCGGTCACAGGGTCAGAGGTGACACTTCCCTCTGGTGCCCCCAAGGGTCTCACTCCTGGGTCTGCATCTTGGGGGGCAGGGGGACACACTTTAGTTGTGTGTTTCCATACACAAAGCTGGGGTGACCAGAGTCACAGAAGGTTCCCTTCCCCCAAAGCCCAGGGGAAGCTGCCGGGGGGCCGGGTGGTCCCGGGGACCCTGGAGCCCACACAGCCCGGCGTCCCTGTGTGAGTCTGTGCATGGAGCCCACAGCTGGGCTGGCCCAGAGCCACTGGGGAGGTTCCCCTGAGCCCGGCTTGGGAGGCCCCCAGATTATACAATTTAGTTGTCTGTGTCACTGATTTGTTTAAGTATCAGAATCCAAGAAAGCTCTTTATTTTGCAAGGAGAAGCCGTCAGCCAGGGTTGCTGGGACAGACTCCATCTTGGCCCGCCCAAGGCAAATGCAGGCAGCTGGGCCATGCGGGGGCCCCTGGGCGCTGGGGTCAGCTCCAGCAGACAGGAGTGAGCGAGTGTGTGTGTGTGTGTGTGTGCGCGTGTGCGAGTGTGTGTGTGTCTGTCTGTGTGTGAGTGTGCGTGTCTCTCTGTCTCTGTGTCTGCATGTATCTGTGTCTGTGTGTGTCTGTGTATCTGTGTCTGTGTGTGTCTGTGTGTTTGTGCGTCTGTTTGTGTTTGTGTGTCTGTGTGTCTGTGTGTGCATGTGTGTATCTGTGTGTCTGTATATGTCTGTGTGTGTCTGTGTGTGTTGGGCCTGGTGGGGCGGGAGCACAGTTGTGTGTGTGTCTATGTTTGTTGGTGCATGTGCATGTCTGTGTGCATGTGTGTGTCTGTGTGCATGTGTGTGTGTCTGTGTGTGACTGTGTATCTGTGTGTGTGCGTCTGTGTGTGTGTGTGTGTGTGTATGTTGGGCCTGAGGGGCACAGTTGTGTGTGTGTCTCTATGTGTGTCTGTGTTTGTGTGTGCGCGCGCGCGCATGTGTGTATGTGTGTATCTGTGTCTGTGTGTGTGCGTGTGCGCGTGTCTGTGTGTGTGTGTTGGGCCTGTGGGGCACAGTCGGAAGATCATCCCGTGCTCCCCAGAGCACAGCGCTCAGTGTTCCCTGGCCTGCCTTTGATTCCGGCCTTGGCGGGGGGCCGGGAGGTGGAAGGGCGGGTGGGGGTCGGGACTGTATAAAGTCAGACTCAAAGGGTCCTCGGGGACCCTCCTCTGTGGCAGGAAGTGAGGCCACCACACAGCTGGACGTGGGCCCAGGCGGGGGCCAGCTGGCCTCCAGGACGGCAGGACGGGCATCTGGAACGCATCAGCTCTGCTCAGCCGCGAGCACAGCCCTTCCTCCCTCCTCCCTCCTCCCTCCTTCCCGGCCTTCCAACGGGCGTCTGGCGGCTCACAGTGGGCGGGGCGGGGTCAGAGGGCGCCGCTGTCGGGGCTGGAATTCGCACCTGCCCAGGGAAGCGCCTACAGTTATGGTTACGGGTCCCAGAGCTCAAGGTCCAGGGCTCGGGATTAAGGCAAAGACAACAGAGGCAGGCAGGGGAGGGGCAGCCCGCTCAGACCCCCCTCCTCCTGCAGAACACCCGGTGACTCCCCCTCCCGTCCTGGCGCCCCCCAGGTCCCAGTCTGAACCTCAGCCTGGCTCCCCGCGTTCTGGGACCCTCCCTCCCCAGCACCCTCCCCCTCCCCCACAGCCCGGGGCCAGGAGCACCTGGAGAGTCTCTGGGGAGGCAGCTCAGAGGCCCAGTCTAGGCTTTGCAGCAGAAGCCCCAAACTTCAGGGGCAAACTTCAGGGAGGGCGTCTGCCTTGCACGCGGCCGACCCGGGTTCGATTTCCAGCATTCCATATGCCCCCCCACCCGAGCACTGCCAGGAGGGATTCCTGAGCATCGCCAGGTGTGACTCAAAAAAAAAAAAAAAAGCAGCAGCCCCAAATTTCATTCCACAGCACCTGGTGGTCTCCAAGCAGGGGAACTTGGAGGAGAGCCAGGGTCTCATCACCCCACTTTCCCCCCACGCCCACAGCCATGGGCCGGGACGTGGGGGGGTCGGAGGGGCAGGCTGGCAGGACAGAGGAGGAGGAGGAGGTGGCAGGCAAGGTGTGGGCAACCCTGGTGGGGGACAGGCAGACAGAAGGACAGGCGCCTGGGTGAGGGGCCCTCAGGGGCCGTCTGTCCTGGTGTTGAGCCAGTGGGCGACTGAGATTTGTGGGCTCTATTTAAAACTGTTATGGGGACCCTGGGGAGACCCCACCGGGGTGTGTGAGAGCTCACGCAGTGCCGGGGGTCAAACCCAGAGCCTGGCATATACGGAGCTGCTTGTGCCCATCCCAGAGTCATGTAAAATCAGTGGGGTTCCAGGCCCGGGGGGCTCCCGAATTCTCCAGCCCCAGGCTCAAAGACCCCCATGGGCGGGGGGACACAGAGCCCCAGGACACGGGGAATAGCGCCTTTGCCTGTCCCCTGTCCCGGTCCCTCCTGCCCTCTGGCCACTGCTGTCCTGACCAAGCTGGGCCAAGTCTGGAAAGAGGTTTGGGGCCTGGAGGACTCTGCAGGGTGTGGACGGCGCGTGGCCGTGTCCTGTGGAATTGGAGGCCCCGGAAGAACCAGGATGCCGGAGCCTCTGGTCACTCTGTGGGGCCAGCAAGAACCTTCGCCAGCTGCCCAGGTCTGCCTGGAAAGGGCTCTGAGGGAGGGGCTTTCCCTGGTGCGGCCCTGAAATGCAGGGACCCTCCCTCCCCGCCAGAGCAGAAAAGGGACTTTCCTTCCACTTGGGGTGGGCAGTGGGAGCCAGGCGGTGCCTGGGTGTATCAGGTCAGGGCAGCCTGCCCCCCACCCCAGGGCCCCCCCGCAGGGCCCTGAGGAATCAATCCTACTGCATCCCCAAAGTAAACATCCTTCCTGCCTCAGGCACCAAACTCAGAATCAGACCCTCCCAGGCGCCCCACCGCTCAGTTGCACCCCGAGCTGGGCTGGGTAGTCTCACCTAGGGGTTGGCAGTAACGTCCCCCCTTGCCCCCTGAAGTAGTCCTGAGGGCGGTAAGGAGGGTGGCACCTGGCCCGGTGCCCGGCTGCAGCAAGGAGCCCCGGGCCGGCTGAAAAACACACGCCCGCCTGGGCAGAGGGTCATGCTCTGGTCGGCCTCCCCACCCCCCCCTCCCAGGGCTGGTTCCAGGGCTGGGACACAGGCACTCTCCCAGGTGGAGGGACACCACCACAGGACAAACCCAACCAGGACCCTCCGTGGGGAGGGCCGCGCGTCCTGGCATGTTTATCCCAGGAGCAGGGTATGTTTCTAGACGCGTGGGGTCACCGGGCGGGCGTGGACGAAAGGCCCCCTCCCCGCCCCAAGCCTCCATCTGGCGAGCTCTCTTCTGAAACCCAGCCCAGCTGGCGTTGCTTCTGGAAGCTTCCAACCTGGGAAACATCAGCCCTGTCCGTGAACCGGGCGCAGGCGTCTCGGGGTCCCTCCCCGGCCCCTCCAGATAGGCGGCTGGGGCGGACGCTCCTGCACCCACGGGATGGTCTGGATTAACGGAGAAAAGCCTGAGCCTGTCCCCACCAGGGCCCGAGGCCGATCTGGTCAAAGAGCCCCACAAAAGCCCGGCCCGGAGCCAGCCCCGCTCAGCTCCGCCGCTAATTGGGAACAGGTTCCAGGGGCATGTGGCCAGCGCTGTTCCCACCGGATTCCTGCGCTCTGCTCCCCCCACATGCGCCGCGCCAGACCCCCAACTTCCACGCCCTGGGGCCAGCCGCCCAGCTCTGTGGGTATCTGTGTATGTGGGCGCACATGTGCTGTGTGAGAGTGTGTGTGAGTGTGTGTGCATGTCTGCGTGTGTGAACGTGCATGTCTGTGTGAGTGTGTATCTGTATGTGTGTGTGTCGGGGGGTGGGTTTGTGTGTGCATACTTGTGTGTGTGTGTATGTGTGTGTATCTGTGTGTGCACATGTCTGTGTGTGAGTGTGCATGTGCATACCTGTGCATGTGTGTGCATGTGTGTGTATGTATATGTGTGTGCATGTGTCTGTGTGAGTGTGCGTGTACATGCATGTGTGTGTATCTCTGCCTGTGCGCATGTGTGCATGAATGTGTGTCTGTGTGTACATGCATGTGCATGCATATCTGTGTGTATGCGTGTGAGAGTGTATGTGTGGGGGGGTGTTTGTGTGAGTGTGCATGTGTGCGCATGTGTGTGTATATATGTGAGTAAGAGAGTGTGTCTGTGTGTGTCGTGTGTCTGTGTGTGTGTGTCTGTGCATGAGTGTGTGTGTATGTATGTGAGTGTGCATGTCTGTGTGTCTGTGAGTGTGTGTGCATATCTCTGCGTGTGTGCGTGTGTGTGTGTGTGTGGGGAGATCACCCTGGTGGAGGAGCCACAGGCCTGCGTCACTCCCGGGGCCTTCGACCACCTTCTGAGGGGGGATGGTGGGCAGAGGGCTCTGTGGAGTGGGCAGTGACCCCCACCCCCCACACTCTGGCAGCCTCTGCTGCGAATCTTCACGGAACTGAGAGGTGTCCCCGGGGAGAGGGCCGGGGCTCCCCACGCCACCCCTGCATAGCCGGCACCCCTGTCGCCCTCAGGCCTTTCTGGTGGGCCGCCTGGCTCCAGTGCCCCTCCCACCTCCACCCTGCCGGGGCAGCTTGGGAGTGAGACAGCAGCCTTCTGCCTCAGTTTCCCCTGCTGAGGTGAGTGGACTGTGGGGTGCAGCTCCCAGGGAACGGCTCAGGGCGAGGTCGGGGGCTTCTGTCCGGGCCCACCCCTCACCCTGGCATTCTCCTCAAGACAGCAGGGGCAGGAGGGGATGCGGGGGCGCAGGGAGTGGTGAAGTGACAGCCGCGGGGCCAAGAGGCCGTGGGGGTGGAGGCAGAGAGGGGCCCAGCCCCCCCCCCCAGCAGCCGCAGCCCAGGGGAGGGTCAGAGCCCCCTCGGGGAGTCCCAGAGACCGGCACAGACCCCCTCCCAGCCCCCAGCCTCGGCCCACCCACCCTCCTCCTTCCTGGGGCTCAGGCCTCTCCTGCTTCTGGAAAGGTCCTTGTGGGTCGTCCCTAACACCCCCGGGGTCACCCATCCCCCTGCGCGTGAGCTGGCCCACGAGGGGGTGGGCAGGTGGAGGGCTGCCCCTGGGCTGTCGTGTTCCCGGAGGGGAACTTTGACGTCTGTCATGGAGAGTTGGGGGGGCGTGTCGGGTCCAGCCCCACCAGCCTCTGCCCAAGGACCCCCTGAAGCGGGGGGGGGGGTCTGGGGAGCACAGGCCGCGGGAGGGGGGCTGCACTCCCCCAACCTGGCAGCAGGGAGCTGGGGTCAGAGAGAAGGTCCAGCCGGCCAGAAACCTGAGACCAGGGGCTCCGGGCGCCCAGGGACTGGCGGCCCTGCAGACGGAAAGTTCTAGCAGCCAAGAAAGAAGGCTCTTGGCGGGGCGGAGGCGGGGTCCCCGGGGAGAGAAGGGGTATTTACTACCGGCGGGTGGCGAAACCCGGGGTGATTTATGGGGGTGCTGCTGTGCGTCTGTTCCCGGGGAGGAGGCTGGGACCCTCGCATTCTGATCCTCCGTGTCACTTCCAGGCATTTGGTTCTGATTATGGAGAGAGACAGACCAGAGCCCGGCTGGGGGCAGAGAGGAAACAGGATGAAGGTCTGGTCCCTCCTCCAAGCCCCCCTGGGTGTCCCGTGTGTGTGTGTGGGGGGGGGGCGGCCAGGCGCCCAGACACAGCTCAGGGCTGTGGCTGGAGAAGGAACTGTGTTAGGCTCTGAGCTCGCCTTCACAGCCACCAGGGGCGTCCAGGGCCTTATTCCCGGGAGGCCAATGGCTCCCCCTGCCCCCCCCCCCCCGTCAGAAATGCAAAATCCATCAGGCTAGAATGCATGTTTTGAACTTTGGGGGAGCAGAGGGACCCTCCAAGCAGTGCTCAGGGGGCAGGGGGTGGTCCTGATGATTCTCCCCCCAGCTGGGCTGGTGGGTCTGATGCAGAGCCAGGAGCTGAGAGCCGTGGAGGGCCGCAGCACCAGGGGGTGGTCTGGGACCACATAGGGACCTCCCCCCTCCCTCCTGTTGCAAACACCACACCACGGGGCAGCTGCTGAGGAAGCTTGAGGGGACTTTGCTCCTTCCCTGGGCTGACCTGAGCCCTTCGCGGCCTTCCCGGCACACAGCTTCCCTGCACCAGGGCGGGGCAAACGGCCTTCAAATGTTTTCTTAATTTTTTTCTAAGTTATTTTTGTATTGGATCACCGTGAGATAGAGCATTACAAAATTGTTCATGAGTGCGTGTCAGTCCTACAATGTTCCACCCCCCCCCAGCCCTCCGCCCGCGTAATTCCCAGCACCAGAGTCCCCGGGTTCCTTCCCGCCCCTTCAGGCCACCCCACCCCAGCCTGCCTCTGTGGCAGACACCTCTCTCCTCCCCTCCTCTCCTCTCTCTCTCTCTCTCTCTCTCTCTCTCTCTCTCTCTCTCTCCTCTTCTCGAATCTATTTTTTAAAATTTATTTATTTATTCATAGTTTTGGGTCACACCTTGCAATGGCCCTGATTTTCTAACTCTAAGCTCAGGGATCAAGCCTGGTGAACTTCTGCGGATGCTGTGCCAGGGATCCGACCTAGGTCAGCTATGTGCAAGATAGGCAGGCGCCTTAGAGGTACATCTCTCCAGCCCAGAGCCTCTCTGTTTTTAAGTCCATGATATAATATTAATTTGGAAAAGGATTATTTTCCCTCCCTCCCAAGCCTCTCCAAATTCTCCAATCCGTTATTTCCTGAAACTTAATCCTGCTTTTACTTGTCCAGAAAGGACACACACACACACACACACACACACACACACACACACACACAATCCCCACTTGTTATTGATTACATTTATTTATTCTATACGCTATTTATTTTGGTTGGGGCCACATTGGCGATGCTCAGGGAGCATTCCTGTGGGATTTGGGGCCCAGAGGCAGCAACAGGGATCTAGATACGGGTGTGCTGCTTGCAAGGCAAGGGTTCTGCCTGCTGTACTTTCTCTACGCCACATTCTAAATATTTTGATTTGTTTTTTAAAAAGGGAATACAGGGGGCAGGAGTGATAGCAGGCAGACAGTGGATAGGGTGCTTGCCTAGCAGGCCGCTGACCAGGTCCTCAGCATCCTGCCAGAGTGATTCCTGAGCACAGTTAGGAGTAAGCCCTGAACACCTCCAGGTGTGACCTCCCAACCCCCAACCCCTCAAAACAAACAAACAAACAAAAAACTCTGGTATGTACCTTATTGTAGATGATAGTAGTAACCTGTCTTTCATGGGAGAAAGATCCTAAGAAATGACTCTAGTAATTATTCATCAAAGTAACAAAATCTACCAGGATTAATTACACATTTTCGGACATACTGTGGGGGCATAATATGCATTTACAATAAAAAAGAAAAAGAAGCAACATCTTGATTTTCCAGTACGGGGAAAAGACTTTATTAGCACAGGCAGCCTTTCTTTTTTTCTGCTTCCCGCCCCCCTACCCCCTACCCTCTCCTTAGCTACGGTCTCCTCCAGTTATTTACTTTTGCCTGCTGAGCCCAAACTGTAAACTCAAAGGTGAGGTCAGTTCTATGCCTGATGCGTCTAGCCCGAGTTTTGACTCGCTTCTTGCGGGCCAGCAGAGGTGCAAACTGTCATTTCCTAGAAGCCGCTAGCGCGTCAAGGTCCGCCTGGAAAAAAATCCCCAAAGCCCACCGCACTAAGAGTCCTGCATTGCAAGGCTCGCCGTCTTTTAGATTTTTGGCAAAATGTTCCTTTTATTTAAGATTTTTATGGCTTCGTTACAGCTGGGGCTGGGAGCGTGGGGAATCGCGGGCCCTTACGACTAAGACCCCGTCGGCCTCAGGGGCGGGTGCACTCTAGCCTGAGTTAAAGACGGCCAACCTCGGGGTTCAGGTGACAGTCATGCCTCAGATCTTTCAATCCACCCCACGGACCCTACTCCACACCTGGGACGGAGAAGTCAGTGGAAAAACCTCGACTTGGACTATAACACCGCAGTGGTCCCAGAGGAGGGCCCCCTTTGGGACGCGCGGCGAACCCTGCGTGGTCTCCGGGCGCGCCTGGCCCAGCGGGGTCCCCCAGGCTGCGCGAGCGCTCGCAGGCGTACATACAAGCCAGAATTTGTCGGTGATCCGAGGCTGCGGGGCTGGCTCGGATTTAAAGGGTCTCTGCAACCGGAAGTCATTTGACAAATCTCCAGCAGACCTTTCTAATCTTTATTACCCAGCAGAGCTTTGCAAATCTCTAAACACACTGCAACCTTCTTCCAATAGTGCTCCAGATAGCGGGAGGGTTGGCTTTTATTTTAGGATCTCGTCGAATGGAAGGGGAGTCAGCACAGAAGGCCCTTCTTTGCTCCAATCCGCTCCCCTTTCATTTTAGGCTCGATTCTAGCGGTAGGGCTTTTGCCTTACAAGCGGCCAACATGGCCGACCCGAGTTCGATTCCTCCGCCCCTCTCGGAGAGCCC
>JAOXYA010074097.1:0-23685 GCA_028565675.1 Sorex palustris
GAAACGCTTGGCACAGGAATATTCACATCAATGCACAAAGAATGGGAAGATCTGGATAAAGTAACAAGGAATTAGAGTCGAGGCAAAGGGCCACCATGGAGAATGGCTGTAAGCGGCAGGACAACTGCAAAACTGTTTTGCAACTTGCTGCTGAGGAACCTGCATGAATGCGTCCAGCTGTGACGATCGCTTCCCTTCAGGACGGGCACTGCCAGGCCGTGTATTTTCCCGGGGCTCATTCTGGCAGTCAGTGAGGCCCGGTTCTGGTTCTGAACCCAGCTTCTGACGCTCACTGTGCTCGCACAAGCCCAGGCTAGTGTAGTTCAACCCCATGCTTCCATTCCAAGGGGGACCCTGGGGGACGCCGATCCCAGCTAACAAACACACAGGGGACATGGAGCCACGCGGAGCACAAAATCATGTGGAGGGCAAAGCCACATGGAGGACGAAGCCGTGCAGAGGGCAAACCATGCAAAGGACAAAGCCACGTGCAGAGGACAACGCCACGCAGAGGGCAAACCACGCGCAGAAAACAACGCCATGTGCAGAGGACAAAGCCACGCACAAAGGACAAAGCCAGGCAGAGGGCAAATCACATGCAGAGGGTGTAGCCAGACAGAAGACAAAGCCAGGCAGAGGACGATGCCTCACTCCCTGTGCCAGACCACCAGGTCTGAGGCCAACATGCAGCATCCCGTGGGGCACCCAGGGCCCGGGCCCCTCCTGCACAGGGCTACGGGGTCACGCACACAGTGGTGACAAGGTGCCACGTGAAGCTGCCCTCGACTACATCATGCAGCAAAGTAACCGAGGGATGGACAGATTACGGGGCTGACCTGGCATTGCTGGCGACGCCCCAAGGCAAACCCTTAGGGCGCCATCTGGCCTTCCTGGAGAAACCAACCCCGATGATGTCCAATGACAGGGCAGATCACGGTGCCCCATGGCCACGTGCCGCTAACCCCCACTGCCTCCTCAGCCTTGCTCCGCGTGCACAGAGGAAACTGACGTCTGTGCTTTTTTCCAGTTTTGTGGGTCCCATAGAGCGCCAGCTGGCTGTGGGCAAAGCAGACCCGTGTGTGCATCAGGATCACGGGTCGACGCGTTTATCATCTCCCGCCAAGGCCCCTCTCCTTGCTGAGCGCCCCCCTTCCCGCCCCCCGCACCCAGCTTCTGCAGGGACAGTGGCATCCCTTTCCCATCGCAAGTTCCCATTCCAGTCGCCCCACAAGGCCTGAGCCCTGAGTCTCTGCTGTGGTTCCAGCGGGGGCGGCAGGCCAGAACTCAGACGCTCGTTCCAGACTCAGCTGGGCTTTCCAAGAGCAGGGGGAAAATGAACTGGGGCCCGCTCTCAGAGGTAGTCTCCGTGGCGCCGCCATGCACTGTCCCAAGATGACTGAAGACGCTGAACGTGACACAGCACTGAGTCGGGGGAGAAGCTTTTAAAAGCTGGTCCATCCTGGAATCATTTCCTTTTTTTAAAAATTGGATCCCAGTGAGATGCAGTTACAAAGCTATTCACGGTCGGGTTTCAGGCACACACTGCTCCAACATCCATGCCTTCACAGCGCACATTTCCCACCATCAATGTCCCCCAAGTTTCCCTCCCACCACCTCCCTCTCACGCCCCAGCCCGCCTCTATGGCAGAGGCACTTTCTCTTTCCTCCGTCTCTCCCTCCCTCTGTCCCCCTCTCTAGCTCCTTCTTCCCCTCGTCTTGGGATATTATAGTTTGCAATGCAGGGACTTAGAGGTCGGAGGGCCGGAGCGATAGCACAGCGGTAGGGCGTTTGCCTTGCACGCGGCTAGCCCGGCCGAGCCGGGTTCGATTCCTCCGCCCCTCTCGGAGAGCCCAGCAGGCTACCGAGAGTATCTCGCCCGCACGGCAGAGCCTGGCGAGCTCCCCGTGACGTCTTTGATATGCCAAAACACAGTAACAACAAAGTCTCCAATGGAGACGTGACTGGGCCCGCTCGAGCAAATCGATGAACAACGGGAGGACCGTGACCGTGAATACAGGTACTTAGAGGTTACCCGTTTGTCCCTTCCCTCCTTTCCTCCTTCCCTTCCCATGTGGCATGGTGGGACCTCGGGGCCGACTCCTGGCTCTGGGCTTTGCAGGGATCACCCCTGGTGGGGCTCAGGGACCCCTGTGCGGTGCCCGGGGTTCAGCTGGGGTTGGCCCCGTGCAAGGCAGTAACTTGTCACCTCCCGGTGGTCTGCTACTACTATGTTCTTTTTCTCAAACCGGCTGGGGCAGATCTGAAGCCCCACCCCCTGCATCTGGTGCGGCCGCCCAGACTAAGCCTAGCTTCCAGATTTCCAGACACCGAGTGGCTCCACCTGCAGAGGGCGGGTCGTACCTGCGAGTGACATAGCATTCCCACCCTCCCCCCCCCACACACACACCGTGGTGGCACCCAGTTGCAAAGGCCCCTCGCTACGTGCACGGAAGGACAGTGAAGCGCTCACGCATGCTTGCCCTGGTTTGTTTTGGGGTCACGCCTCCAGCGCTCTGGGCAGACTTCTAGCTCTGTGCTCAGGGCACCCTGTCGGGTGCCAAGGATGGAACCCGCAAGGTTCGGCGGGCAAGGTCAATGCCCTCCCTGCTGTCCTGTGGCTCGGCCCCACGTATCACTCGTTCTGACTCTGCAGACACCAGCTCGACCCCTCATTTCTACAGGGCCTGGCTCTGCCTACTTTTGCCAACATGTACTGAAGAAAATCACAAAGCCAAGAAGCACTGGCTCTGTCAAGTTTGAGATACAGTTAAAAAAAAAAACACATAATACAAATCACAGTGTATCCTTCATAAATCTGTAATTCTGCCAAGAATAGATGTACACTCTGTAACCGCTCTTAAGAAACAGACACGCGCCACCCTTTGCTGAAATCCTTGCCAAGGCAATAGGTTAAAAAAAACAAAAACATAAACATACCGGGGTGGGGGTGGTGCAGGGAAATAGTGGGGTCTTTGCCTGTACGCTACTGCTCCAGGTCCATCTCTACACCACACACAGCCCCCCCGAAGCACCTGGAGGACGCAGCACGACTTATTCCTGCCCGCTCCACGGCCCTGCCCCAATGTATCTCCTCGGATTTTATTTCTTCTTTTCTTTTTTGCTTTTTATTTCTTTGGGATCCCCCGACCCCCGGTGGCACTCGGGGCTTCCTTCTGGCTCTACACTCAGGAATGTCTCCTGGCGGTGCTCGGGAACCCTGTGGGATGCCTGGTATCGGTCCTGGGTTGGCGTGTAGGAGGCCAGCACCTTCCCTGCCAGACTATCCCCCAGCCCGACACTAACACACACTCAACCTGTGCCCTAAGCCGACTCCATTTCAGGAGCACTTAGGGGGAGAGGTTACATGGAACTGCGGGTGGGCCTGGCGTTTTCCAGCTCGCGACCCGTCCCAGCACCCCACCTCCCCGCCCGGGGAGAGGCGCTTCCTGTCTGTGTGGATCACGGACACGGCGCTGCCCGTGTGGTATGGGATTCCTTCCCTTTGCGATGACTCTGCGAACAGCCATGTAAAAATATACGCGAATACATGTGAAATATCTGCATATCGCAAGATGCCTTTGCAAACCACGGGGAGGCGGCCTGGCCCAGGAATGCCCCCAGAACATAACCAGGGCACCGGAACTGGGCCCGACGCAGTACTGACCTCCCTCCACAGGGGGCGCTATGGGCTCCTCCTCAGCAGCCACGGGGGCCAGGCTCCAGGATGCTGTGGTCCCCAAAGCAAGCCGGGAACCCAGCATAGCACATGCGGGGCAGGCAGACAGAGCGTTGACAGTCAGAATCCCTGGGCCATGGTAGTACATGCGTGCAAATACATGTTATACAAACATGTGTAGCACACATGCATACGTGTGCATGTCTGTGCACACTTGGACAATCGTGCATCTCGGGGCATACGTACACATTGCATGGACACATATTTTACACGCATGGGCACATGCATGTTTACACCTATGCAGATAACATGCACAAGTGGGCATGACACATGTGTACTTACACAATGCACATGGCTGTACTTGCACACGCTTAGGCACGTACAGCAGCACGCCCATGCACACAGGGTCCTACAGTGGATTCTCAATGTCCTTAGCGCGAAGCCCCCTTAGGAGGTGCTTGTCTGAGCACATGTGTGGACTCGGCCACCCTGAGAGGCGGCGGCTCCGGAGGGTGCAGATGCCCTGGCCGGCACCTCTGCCGACGGCGCCTCCAGCCTTCCTGTCTGAGGACGCTCCCGACGCCATTACTGAGCGCATTGGGAAGGGCAGTCACTGCGCAAAAACACAGACAGTGGACACAGAACCCGTGGGAAACGGGGCCAGAGCAGACACAAGGGCCGGGGGTCGAGCTGTGCTCTGTGTGGAGGAGGCGGGGAGACGCTGCTTTGCAGGGACAGCCCTGGGCAGGCAAGGCAGCGCAGCAGCCACCCTCGCTCCTGGGAGGCCTCCAGGCGCACGGCCAGCACATTTGTGTTGTGTAACTCAGCCCTGCGCCGCTGGGCCCGTCTGGGCTCCAAACGTTTGAGGTTGGATCAGGAAAAACGGGGCAGAATTAGGCTTAATCTGTGTCAACACCACCCTCGGATCTGGTGGTGACATGGGGCCGAGGTCACCCACGGCGCACACATGGCCGCCAGCCCGCCTGCCGCAGCTCCAGCGACCCTGCACAGGGTCTGCGCCTCCCCAGCCTGCGAGACCTCAGTGCTGGGACTAGCAGTGGTGGGAATGGGGGCGCGGTGTCAGGGAGAGACAGCCACGGAAGGCGCTTCAGGGGTGACGGACCGTGGCAGGGATTTCGGGAGCAACGGGCCACTGAGCCTGTCCTCGTCCCCTTTGGGAACAGAGCAGGGTGTGTGCCAGGAGCCTCTGTTCTTGCTCTATCCGGGTACATGCCTACCTCGTTTCTCCATGCCAGCAGCCATGGCGCCACGAGGGAAAAGTGGGGCCCACCCATCCGTGGCCTCCTTCTCTGCAAGCATTTGGGACCTCCTCCATCGATCTGCAAGTGCCGTGTGGATGGATGCCACATGTCCTAATGCTTGGTATGCACAGGGCACACGGAAGACCCTACGTATACACGGCAGTCATGTGGGTCTAATGACAACGGAGCTTTCCACGAAGGGAAGGGGTCAGGGACACGTAGGCGGCAGCATCTGTCCCGCGGGTGGGGACGGGGACGGGGACAGCGGTGCTTCCTTGGCCTTGCCTGGGCTCACACGCAGGCCTCAGGTGACCAAGCTCCCACGTCCTGCCCGTCTGAGGGCACCGAGTGCCACCACGACCCTGGCCCCAGCTCCGAGACACGGTGCTCCTACCTCAGGCAGCTCGTGGCAGCGCTGGGCTCCTGAAACTCAGAAACTTCCTCTGGGAGTCCACTGCTTGCGACCCCAGGCTTCTTCACTCCTGTCAGACAAGACAGAACAGGCTGGTCACGGGGGATGTCGCGGGAGGGTCCCCAGCCGAACGCGAAGTCTTCACCGTGCCCTCGGCTGGCCAAGTGTCACAGCTGCCAGGGCCCTGCTGAGGGCCGGGTAGGAAGACCCTGCAGGTCCCTAGGGCGCTGAGTGCTGTGAGCTGTTTCCTGAAAAGTAGGTGGGAAAACTTCACCAACATCTTTACTAGACAACAAGATTGAATCTGTGTGTGGTTTCGAAGGGGTGAGGGGTAGGCGGAACGACGGGAAACAGGGACAGGCTCCCACGGGGTCTGGGACACCTTGGGGGGGGGGTATATGCTTCCCTGCTGCAGTGCAGATGGGGACGCCCAGCAGGGTGGACACTCCACGGCTGAGCTGCACTCTGCAGGGGGCAAGTGCGCAGACTCCATCCCTGGCCCCCAGGACACCCTCCGGACATACCCGGGAGGGGAGGGAGCCCAAGCAGAGAGCCGGGAGGAGTCCTGGGCACCCGAGGGCCGTGGGGCTGGGTCGGTGCCATATGAGACCGTTCAGCGGCCCAGCAGGAACTGAGGCCCCGCACAGGGGGACAGAAGCTGCCCCTTCCGCTGGGCGCTGGCGCCCCGCCGGCCTCGTCTTTGCCAGGGCCCAGGATGCCCCGGGCGCCCATCAGGCATCGGAAATAGGCCAGCCGTCTCCTCCCGCGGGCAGCCAAGCTCCTGGGCAGTGCTGCGGTCACTGCTGGGACTCGCCCTTTGTGGGGCGTCCAGGCCCCGTGCCATGTGCCAGAGCCCGTGCAGCCAGGGATACACTGCTGAGACTACAGCTGGGTGCAGGCACTAGCAGGCTTCAAGTCTCCACGCACAGCTGCAGCACAGGAAAACGGAGCTGCACGCCTTTCTGGGGTTTGTCCTTTGTGAGGGGTGGGGTGGGGAGGGGGATCTCCTGGCGCTGCTCAGAGCTCACTCCTGGCTCTATGCTCAGGGATCACTCCGGGCAGGGTTCAGGGGGACCCCGTGGGACCTGGGGGATCAAGGCCAGGTACATGGCAAATGCCCTTCCCGCTGTTCTACCCTTCTGGCCCCCAGCGCGCCTGCCTCCTGCAGGTTCTGGGTAGGGAGTACTCAACCTGCCTCATGAGGACGTTCAGGGCTGGGTGCTGCCCTGTGCCGACCCTCCAGCCCTTAACTGCCCCTCTGAGTCACAAATGCCTTCAAGCATTTGGTTGTTCTTCTCTGGGAAGGGGCTTGGCCCCAGTATGGCTCAGGGCTCACTCCTGGCAGTGCCCAGGGAGGCAGGGGTGGAACCCGGGCCCCGTGTGCAGATCCTGCCCTCTAGACCATGTGGCTATGATCCTGCTCTCCAGGCCTTTTCTCCACGCCCCCATTGTGTTGTGACGGTCCCCTGGAACCAAAGCCCCGTCAGCGTGTAGAATGATACCCGCACACCCTTAAGAGACAGAAAATCTCCTCATGTGCTACGGAAGCCGCTTCAGCGTCCATCTGTGTGTGGAAACACCAGCGTGAACCCGCAGAGATCCACTACTGCCTCGGTGGCTGCTCCAGGAACCTTCTGGCTTGAGACAGTCCTTGGGCGGGGCCAAACCCTCGTCCCAGTCTTCCTGCCTCTCCTTCCATCTCCAGCCACTGTCACCCAAAGTCCTCGTTCACCCAGTCCCCGAGACTGCCAGGCACCCGCCACGAATCTCTTGGCTGCCTGCGAGGACCTGCAGCACAGGGCTCTGCCCTGGCAGCCAGGAGGGCGCTGGCACATGTACATGGCACCCGAGGACCTGTGCATCTCAGGGACACTGGCCGCCATGCGGCCACAACCAGGAAGGAAGCACGTTCACGCGACCCCCACAGCCACGGGGGTGTTGGTGCAGCCAGAAGGCAGCAGGGCCCCTGCAGCCAAGCCTGGGCCTGCCGAGGGCACGAGCCAGATGCCACGTGCACGCGAGGGCAGCTGTGCAAGAGAAGGGCTTCTGGGGAGGGCAGAGCAAGGGCAGGGTAGTCCCTTCTTGCATGGGGGGACAACTCGAGCTCGATCCCGGCACCGCATATGGTTCCCCGAGCACTGCCGGGAGGGATCCCGAGCACAGAGACGGGAGTCAGTCCTAAGGAGCGCCATGCACTTCCCCACGGCCCAAGAGAACATCTGACACAGCCCTGCGGAACAGGCAGAAAGCTTGGCGTTCCCCACAAGCCCGTCGCGAATCTGAGTGCCCGGGGAGAAATTGGTCCACGGTGGTCATCCGGGTCAAGGGCCCAAGAGGCCAAATCACACAGAGTGGACACAGGTGGACAGACACAGAATGGGGGGTGGGTCTGTGGACATGGGGCACATGGCCAGCTTTGCCACCGCCCAGCCCTAGCCCCGGCCTGGGGGTGGAATGCGAGGAATGTGAAGCCGGGGGCCGGCAAACATCAGCCATGCCTGACGCGGGGAGGGGCAGGGGGACCTGTGGCTTCGGACAGAGCGTTCCTGGGTGTCAGGGCGTCACGGAGTCCGGTGTCATACCAGTGGCAGGAAGCACCTTGTCCCCAACCCTGGTCCCGCGGCAGGCTTGCACCCAATCCAGAAGGAAGAATCTCTGTGGCCACCAAGACATGGAAAGAGACCAAGGACTGATGATACCCACAGTCTCGACAGGGTTCCTAGCAAGGGCTGGAGGGGCCACAACCACCCCCTCCTCCCCCCCCGCCCCGTACGCCCCAGCCAGCAGAGAACAAGGCTCAGTGGTGGTCTGTGCTTCTCCCCTGCTCTAGTTTCCAGCATCCACCCTGGCCCCCCGCCCTGCCCCCTGCCCTGGGGTCCTTTTCAGTCTATCCTTGAGAGGGGCACACCCAAGGAGCTCGGGGAACTTGTGCACGCACTCTCCTGCACCCAGACCCTCAGGAGGATCAAGGCCCTGTCAGCTGCTGAGCGGTTCCATGATGGCTCAACTAAGCACACGGTGCAGTAAACAGCAGCGAAGTGCTGGCTTCTCTCAGGAAGTCATCAAGTGAGGCACTGAGTCAGCAGGGATCTGACCAGCAACTGGCTCACTCGGGGAGCACCCACGGAAACATCCAGCCACAAATGCAGACCTCATGAGGTCGAATCATTCAGAACCCGCTAAGAATCTTAGCAAGTGCTACATGCGCTAAGTGCGTGCTAAGTACCCGTACTTAGCATCTAAGTGCATATTAAGTACCTGTGCCTAATATCTACGTGCTAGGCATTCGTACTTAGTATCTTTGTGCATATTAAGTACCTGTACTCAGTATCTAAGTGCGTACTTAGTATCCGTACTAAATACTGCTAATTCATTCAGAACTTACTAAGCACCCCATTAAGTACCCACCAATCACCGGACTATGATTCTATCCTTCCTATATCCAGGTACAAAGTATCTGATCTACTAATTCATCCAGCCCATACTAAACATCTGATTAAGGACTTACTTAGCATCTGTGTAATGAATTCATTCAGGATATGCAGATGCTAAGGACGTGATAGAGTAACTCCTTCAGTACCAACTAAGTATCTGCCTCAGTGATTGCTTTATCCACTATATTCACATGCCGGGTATCTGATCCACAAATTCATTCATGCAGTGCCAACCCGGCATCTATTTATACATACCTAAGTCATTCCTCACTCTCTGCATCCAGATACTGATATCTGATCTACTAATTCATCCAGTGCCAACTCGGTCTGATGGAGTCACCCCTTCATTCACTGCATTCACGTCCTGAGTATCTGGTGGATGGAATCACTCTGTGCCAGCTAAGCATCTGAGTAACAGCTTCATTCACTCTGCCAGGGTATCTGAGATACTGATTTATTCATTCAGTATCTAATAAGTAGATGACTGAGTACTCCCTAAGCATCCGAATCAGTAAGTCACAGACTTAGTATCTTTCTTGTATGCTGATCCATTCAATGCCAACCAAGTATGCTTAAGTAATTCTTTGTTCACTGTGTTCAGACACTCAGTACCTCATAAACTAACTCACTCAGTCGCCACTATGTATCTGGTTGTGTGATTCGTTCATTCACTCTACTCACATACACAGTACCTGATAGATTACCTCACTCAGTACCATCTAGTACCTGGCTGAGGAACTCATCTGTTCTATTCAGAGAGGCAGCACCCCATCGGCTCATCCACTCAGCACCAACGAAGCGTCTGAGGAGCGATTCCGTGATTCCCTAGAGGCCTGCCTGGCCTCTGGTCTCCTCACCCAGTGAGCAGCTCCTGAGGGTGCTGGTCCCCGGGAGATGAGTGCGGGCGAGTTTCCTATACCAGCCCCACATCCCCATGGCTCTTCAGCCCCCGGCCGCTCTCTGTGTAAGCCGTGACTGAGGAGTCCACAGACACGGGAGGAGCTGAGGGCCGTGAGTGTCCCCATGGAGGGGGGGCGGCGGTAGAAGGTGTCTGTGGGGTCATTGCCCTGCCAGATCCCGGCTTCCCCCCACCTGGTCCCAGGGTCTGGGGCGCTGGGGGTGGCGTCTTGGAAGGTGCCGGCACGTGTGGGAGGGTGAGCCTGCTAAGACAGCAGGAAGGGTCTGCGCTGAAGATGGATGTGCCGCCCACCCCAGGGGGGCCCAGGGATGGGCAGAGTCTAGGGAGAGGGACCCTGTTCCATCCAGCTGAGAAGAACTGGGGGCCCAGGATGACTGCTGCCAGGGGCTGCGCGGGGGGGGGCAGTCAACAGCCTCCTTACACACACGCACTCACACACACTTGCACATGCACACAGCAATATGCACAGACTCACACTAACACGTGCTCAGACACACTCCTGTAAACTAACACACATTCTCAAACAAGCACACACACACACTCTCTCTCTCATTCACATTCACACACATTCTCACACATACACACACAAACACGCATGCATACTCACACATGCACACGATCACTCACATGCTCACACTAACATTCTCATATACACACTCAAAATCACTCTCAGACACGAACCCTCATTCTCACACAGAAACTCACACTCACCTCTTCTCACACGTTGCAGATACATACATACTCTCTCTCACACACACACACACACACACACACTACACTCACACTTTCATATATACATGCATGCCCCCCCACACTAACATACACACTGACATGCCATCACACATATGCTCGCACACAGCGCAACACGTCCTCGCCAGTTACGACTCTTCACAGGGATCACTCATGCGCACACACCCGCACGCTCCCAGGACACTGCCACAGCCCTTATAAATCTACTGGATGGGTTGAGGCGGCTCCTCGGCCGGCCAAAGCCCACCTGGCTGACAGACTCGGTCCTGAAGTTCCGTCTGGCCCAGGGGCCCTCTGTGTCCACTGGCAGACAAGGCGGGCGCTGGCCAGAGCATCCTGCAAACACACATGCCCGCCTGTGGGTGCAGAAGGTGTCTGCCTGTGCTGGCTGACGTGGAAACTCTCGGGGGTCCTGGCCTTGGAAGGGCACCCCAGAAAGGGGTCAGGAGCCAGAAGGGGACCAGGACAGTGGGCAGAAGGCCTTTGGTGTGCAAGCCACGTGCAGGAAAGCGGGCATCTGCACCCCAGCTGAGGTGATGTCTCATCTTCCCTGGGTGGCACCAAGTGGCCGAGCCCTGCAGAGTCTTGACAGAGAGAGCACGGCAAGGCCGGGCCTGGCCTCAGTGTGTTTTCTTCTTTCCTTTTCCTGCTATGCCCAACACTTCCTGCTCTCCCTCTCTCCCTGACAGGAAGCGCATGGGGTCGGCACGTCCCTCAGAGGCATTGCCTGAGCGCACCACACCAGAGGGCAGCAAGAATGCGGTGGGGACCACAGAGGCTGTCTCATGACCCGGCATCCCTCCGCTGCCACACAAGGACAGACAGAAGCGTGAATTTCTCCTTGAGACACACCTGAGGCCGGGGCAGGAGTGCCCGCTGATTCCTCATGGGTGACAGGCGTGGGGTGGAGTCCCGGAATGTGTCTGTTCTAGGCTTTCCTGAGGAAGTGCTCAGCCCAGGAGCGGCGCTGGAGACTCAAGTGAGGTGCCCGGTAGGCGAAGGGTCCAGGAAGACGGGGTATGACTCCACGCCACACTCTGCAGCTGCCAGGACAATGGGGATCAGCATCGGCCGCAGCCTGCCTGAACTGGAAGGTGTCACGTCGAGTGGGGCGAAGCCACAAGTGACAAATGCCACGTGCGACGCACCCACGAGGGAATCGAGAGATTCTGTGGTGAGCCCAATACCCCACGGCCCTGGGGAAGGAATAATCTCCTGTGGACGAAACCTGCCTGGTAGCACCGCACACTGAGAGAAAGGGGACACGCAGCCCTGACCATGGCCGTTCTCGCTGTCCTAGTGGGTGTCTGGCCACTCGTGAGGCTGGCGCGGAGCAGCTCTGCGGACACTTAGGGGTGATGACCAGGCCAGGGCCACTGAGCAGAGGGCTCGGGAGGGCCAGGCCGAGAGTGGGCTGGTGAAAGCGTGGCCCTGCCAGGCTTGGGACGCCGTGTCAGCACACAAGTGACGCCAACGCAGAGCAGGACATGCGCCCCATGGGCCCTGCTACAGGAAGGGGGCTGAGTGCAGAGCCACACAGCTGTGTGTGCGTGTGTGTGTGTGTGTGTGTGTGTGTGCGCATGTGTGTTCACATGCAGAGAGACACCAGGGCCAATCAGCCATGTCCAGGGACTCCGGAAGCTGTGGCAGGTGCGTGGACGGGCTTCAAACATGAACACTGCACCGGGCACTGGAAGCCCTTTCCCACGGCTCCTGGGTGAAGTCGGGGGCTACAGACCAGCCAGATTTCAAAGAGGCAGGAGGCAGGGGCAGCCTTTGAAGACCCTAGACAAGGGGTGGATTCATCCCTGCAAAGTGAGACGCACCAGTTTCCTATCTCGCCCACCAGGAGTTTCAAGAACGCCCACCAGCAGCATCCCGGGGTCCCGGCCAGGGGGCCAGGGCTTCGGGGCTGGGCAGAGAGGGAGAGGTGTGTCTGTCTCGGGGAGGCTGAGGCCGGGGCAGGCAGCAGGGCTGGCCCCAAGAACGTCCCTGCCGTTGCTATGCCTGGCTGGGACCTCTCTGCTGGGCCAAGGCGGGCTGGGGGCAGACGCTGCTGACTGGGGCAGGGGCCGTGTGGGCCCTGGCGAGGCCTGGGGGTGAGAGTCGGGGTTTGGACTGGACCCTGGACCTGGGAAGGCGGGTGGGGAACAAGCTCTCGCATGATACCAGCCATGAGAGGAGAAGGACGGGACACTGAGTCCCGGGGGACAACGACGGGTCAGCCACAGAGAGAAGGTATGCCAGCTGCCCCGGAACCAAGGCTGCCACCTAAGGCTCACGGCAACCCCACATATAGCCTGTGCCCCTCCCCCACCAAGGCTCACCGCGACCCCACATAGCCTGTGCCCCCGCAAGGCTGATGGCCGCTCTCATAGGACTTGGGCTTCTACAGTGAGATGTGGCTTTGAGGCCTGTGCAGAAATGCCGGAGGCCCAGGTGACATTCAAACCATCTTGAAAATGCGTCGGGTTCCACCACATCTGACAGGTGAGCGGCCAAGGTCCAGATGCCTTCTGCCTTTAAAGTCCAGAGATTTTGTCTTCCCACTCCCCTTCCGGAAATGTAAACCGTGTGGTTCTCTTCCTTGGCGCAGCCAATATTTTCCTTGGAGAGCGCCTTTAGGACTCCGGAGAGTTCTGCTCTGGTTTCCCACACGCACAGGGCCCTCTGGCCGGGAAGGGACAGATGATGGACACACACACACACACAGGGTTGGGGAGGACTTCACAGCTCTGACTGCCCAGCAAATCTGGAGCGTCTCGAGATCACTTTGGCTTCTCTGCAAAACCCTTTCTGGGTGTCTCCATGTCCGTACTACTTATTGATCATCAAGGGGAAGAATTTGAAAAGCAGAATCTGAAAACTGAAGCAGAGCCCCTGCACCCTCAGGGAAGGAAAGATTCTCCTCAAAACAGACTGCAAGCTCCGGAAGACAAACCCGCACCCACTGCCGCTTACACACGCGTTTCTCAGACGGGGCAAACCCAAGAGGTGCCTAAAGCAGCTCCCAGCGCTAAGACTGCACCTGCACCTACAGGGCCCCTGACACACCGTGCTGCAGATCACAAAGGCCCAGTGGGGACCGGCCACAGGCCAAGAGCCGACTTGATCACACGTGGCTGCAGATGGGGGGGACACTGACCCTTTGGCCACCACGAGCGGGAAGTGAGGGCAGCGTGCACGACTGGCACGAGACAGGGTCGCTGCTTTTGGGATGCCGAGGCTCTGGCGTGACAGCGCACGGCCAGCCAGGGAGACAGGAGCGAGGGGCAGGCGCGCCAGCAGGGTGCCTGGGAGCCACCCAGAGGCCTCACGCCCCACACGCCCTGGGCACTGCCTGTCGGGCGCGCTGACCCAGCCAGCCACAGGCCCCACCACGGACAGACCCCGCCTGACAGACTGCTTCTTGGCCAGTGCCACATACGGGACCCTCGGGGCCTCTTCCCGAAGTTGCTCAGATGAAAGCAGGGTCAGCGCCCTGCCCGCTGGGCACAGCCTGGCCCCTCCAGCAGTGACTCTCCGCGCCAAGGGCAGGACCCGGTGGACCCTGCACCCCTCCCAGATCAGGAGCTTGGCAGGCAGCGCTGACCCGCAGGCCTTCCTCCACCCCCCACCCCCACAGCGCTGTCAGTGGGGGGATGGACCCGAAGCCCCGGGGCTGTGCAGCCCACCCTCTTCCTCGCGCCTTGTGCATAGAGCCGGGTCTGCCGTTAGCCACACGCACGCCCCCACAGCCACGGGACACGCTTCCCCACGCCCACGACAGCCCGTGCACGCCCCCGCTACGTGCACACCCCCCGCTACGTGCACGTCGCCCGCTACGTGCACGCCCCTGCCACGTGCAGGCCGCCAGCTACGTGCACGCCCCCTGCTACATGCACGCCCCTGCCACGTGCAGGCCGCCAGCTATGTGCATCCCCCCTGCTACGTGCACGCCGCCAGCCCCGTGCACGCCCTTTCCTCACGCCCTCAATAGCCCCTTGCATGCCCCCAGATACGTGCACACACCCAGCCCTGTGCACGCCCTTTCCCCATGCCCACACTAACTACCTGCACGCCCTGCACACATCCCCATCCGGTGGGAACTCACCCCAGACAGCCGTGTGCACACTCCCTGTGAGAGCCCTGCGTGCCGCTCCTAAGGTCTGAATCTACGGAAGCACAACCCCCATTAACCACCTGCAAGTCCCCCCTAGCCACGAGCATGCCCCGTAACCAGCCACACGCCTCCCACTCCCAAAGCAGACAGCGCCGTTAAGCGTGTGCACGCCCCCCTCAACGCATGCACAACTCCGTTGGCCACACACGTGCCGTGAGGCGCATGCATGCCCCCTGACCACGCAATGCCCCGTTACCACGCACACGCCTTGTTTGGGCCCCGGGACAGCCCCGTGTGCAGGTCAGCGGTCTCTGGCTGCCCACAGGCCTTGCACGCCCCCCGGCCTCCGAGCAGCCCACAGCCACACTGTCTGCAACCAGACCAGGGTTTCTTCCTGCTCTGGGTGAGCTGCGCTTTGCCTGTAACGATGGGTGGGCCTTGGGGAGGAGGGAAGGAAGGCGACCTCGCCCTGTGGTCCCAGGACCCGTCACAGCAAAAGCTCAGGTGTGTTTTCTCACGGGTGAGGACAAAAGTGTGAGAGCATAAACATGGAAGAAAATGGATGATGGTGGGCACGGACACGGAAGGGAGGCATTGTGGACCTTGGGGGAATGGGGCTGGACCCGGGTCTCCTAGAGGGCCTCCCGATCAGGCCCTGCGCCTCTGCACACGCCAAGGCCGCCCCTTCCTGCGGGCAGCGCCCAGCTTGGCAGAGAAACCGCACAGAGCATGGGCGTCTTAGGCATAAGCGGCGGGAGTGACGTCCCTGAGGACGGACATTCTCAACTAATGCACGTGGCGGGTTCATCTCTGCCACGCTGGGCACCTCAGGGGTGACCCGTCTGGGTTGCATGCAGGAGGCCAGGATAATCGCACCTGTGCACACCCAGCAGATGGTCAGCTCTGAGTATTCCCCATGTCCCCGTCTAGCACACAGCCCTGTTGCAGGACAAAGGAATTTGTGTACAGGGCCATGGCAGGGGAGTGTGCAGAGGTAGCAGCGTGGCAGGCTGACACTGGAGGCGGCACCCTTGGCTTTGCCCCTGTGACACCGACCCCCCAGTCCCACTGCAGGGAGGAGGTGGGCCTCCTGGGGACTGGGTGCCCGGGGCTGTGAAGGGGTCTCCACGGACAGCGACCCAAGCCCTGCCTGAGTCCTATGAGGGGTGAGGAGTGGCGGCGGGCAGCTGTGCCCAGTGCTCGGAGGACAGGTCTTCCGCTAACAGCCTCAGCCTGCAGCGCACTCCGGGCGTCCTGCCAATCACACAACGGCTCAAGGCCACCAGTTCCAACAGCGGCACCGAGTACACAATGAATTTAGAAATGAACCACAACGAGGTCCACTCACCAAGTTCTTCGGGGGCTGAGTTTCAGTCCTACAGTGTTCCAACACCCGTCCCCACACCAGGGCACACTTCCCACCATCAGTGTCCCCAGGGTCCCTCCGCCCTCACTCCGCCTGCCCCTGGAGCAGGCACGTCTCCTGCCTTTCCTTTTGGGCACCCTGGTCTGTAACACAGACACTGACAACTCATCATGCATATCCCCTTCCTTCCTCGAAGCGCCCACTTGTCGTCCAGAGTGACCATTTCCAACTATCACTGTCACAGTGGTCCCTTCTCTGTCCTAACGGCCCTTTGCCCCCCCACATACGTGTGCCAAGCTCCCGACTATGGACCGGTCCTCCTGGCCCCCGTGTTCCTTGGCTTTGGACTTGACCCTCATGCGATTTTATTTACATCCCTCGAGTGAGGGCAGTCACCTCCATCTGCCCCTCTCCTCCTGAGTCCCTCGGCGTGTGGCTCTGCATCCAGCGATGTCATGGCCAGCAGGGACACGGTCAGGGAAGGCGTCAAGACCGTGTGCGGGCCAAGGCCCATGGCTCCAGCCGGGGAAGGTGCTATGGGGCTGAAGCTGCTCCGAGTAGCTCAAGGCGTCAGTGCTCTGCCAAGGCCCCCGACACGCTTTGGAGCAGGCCGAGGACAGCCACACGGCCCCTTCTCAGTGGTACCGGGGGAGAGCTTGAGCGCGGAAAGCTCAGCTCTCTCTCAGCTCGGCCTCAGCCGCGTTGGCGCGCACAGCTTCCAGGAAGTGGTCTTTTCTTTGGTTTTTCCCCTGGTTCTTGGGTCTGTCCTGGGGATGCTCGGGGCCAACTCCTGGCTCTGCACTCAGGCATCACTCCTGGTGGGGCTCGCGGGGCTCTGTGGGGTGCCGGGATGGAGGATGGGTGAGCTGTGTGCAAAGCCAGCGCTGTCTTCCACTTGCCCCTTTGTTGATGAGATGCCAGCCTGCGCGCAGGGGGCGGGGGGGGGCATCCAGCTCACAGAGGTGCCCCCCAGTCACCGTGCAGACACCGGGTGCAGCCCCCTGGTCTGCAGGCAGATGCTCCGGATTTCCCCCAGTCTCATGAGCCTCTCAGCGACTCACAGCTGCCGCTTTGGATTTCTGTCACAGGCGGGGGGAACTCAGGAACTGTCCCGGCCCCGTTTCCTGCTTCTCTCGTTAGACTTCCCAGGTGGAAGGTGCGCCGTCCTTGACGTGTCAAAGCTCCATTCTGTCGGCATTTGTGGGTTCATTTCCCCAGATTCAGATTTCTTCTCCTGCTCAGGATTGCATCGTTCCTTCCACCGGTCCCCGATGCCCAGTAAGGATGTGACTCTACACTCTAGACCAGATGCTTTGCTTTCCTCCACTCCATTCCTCACCCAGGGTTGCAACTGATCTTCAGTTTCTTCCCCGCCGCCCCCCCCCCCCCCGCCCAACTTTCCAACCTTGTCACAGGCTTCTCATTGTATTGCTCGTGATGGACACGGATTCCTGCCCTTGAACCCTGCGGGGTGGGGGGTGTGTCGCTCGGGCGCATCAGTGTCCGGCTGCGGAGGGCACTGATATTTACCCACGTGCCCAGGCCTGTTTGATCCTTCCCCCGAGCTTCCTGTTTCTGATAGTGGGGACTCGGCTCATTTAAAACCTTTCCCAGTCCGGGTCTTTCTCGGCGTGGTTTTGATCATAGCCATAAAGCAAGCAGGAGATATCGGAATCTTTTCCCTCCAAAAAGCGGACACGGTGTCTAGAGCTGCCTCGCTCAGGAGGCGGTCAGGAGACCTGACCCATCTCCCTTTTGTTCTAAGCCCATCTCTGCCTCCACGTGGGCTGAGGTCGCCATGGAGTGACCCAATGGAGGGCAGCCCAGGCTCTGCTCTGGGGTCGGATTCACCGCCGTGCTCAGAAAGACGTCGGGTTTGGGGGAATGCGCCTGAGTTCTTGAGGCTCATTCTGGGGAGCCCATTCTGTTTGCCTTTGCCCTGGCTCCCTGCTGCCAAGAGGGGCCCGAGGATGTGTGCAGGGAGACAGCGTGCGCTGCCAAGGCGCCGAGCCGGCATCCCCGCAGCAACCCCCGCCTTGGCCGCAACTTCAAATGTTGGATTTTTTTCCCCCACTCCCGACGGCCCCAGGCTGCTTTTGTTGGACCGCAGCTGTCAATCCATCAAAGGTTCCCCTGCAACTCATTTTCGGGCCAACTAAAGCGCCCTGCACAGAGACTGCTCAGCAGAGCACTGGGCTCTGTTAAAGTCATTGTGCTCCCGTGTATAAACATAGCACAGGTAATAAACACATCCCGCAGAAAAGGAACACAGCGGCTGTCTTGTGAAGGGAAGAAGCCCCCAACAGAGCTCATACTTGTCACAGAAAAGTGCCCCCGATCCCCAACATTTCCTGTTCCTAGCAAATGGGAAATAGCACCCCTAGCAAAGCACCATGCATCCACGGCTAGTACGCACGATGCCACTTCCTGGGGGACCTGCGGTTGGCTGAGGGCCATGCCCACAGCCCCCACGGACAGGGCCCAGTTCCTCTCCAGCCTGGGAGAGGGAGAGAGAAGGCCTGGGAGTGTGGGAGCCGAACCCGCGGAGGGACTCTCCTGCTCAGACGGTCACCTGGGTCTGCTTGCCTCGAGCACACGGCAACGCACGTGTCCCCCTGCACAAGGGTCTGTCCATCACCTGTGCCGTCCTTCCCGCCAGACTGCACAAAGGGAGGTGAGCCCACAGACGCTGGGCACTTCCTCTCAACACATCTGGGATTGCTGAAGTGAACGGAACAGAAAGCGTGCTCTCTCTCTCTCTCTCTCTCTCTCTCTCTCTCTCTCTCTCTCTCTCAAGCCTCCCTGCCATAAACAGGCTCGGGGAGATTTACTGCTCCTTCAAGGACCCCATTTGCTTAACTCGGGGAGGCTCCACCTGAAGCCAGTGGGGGACTCGCTGTGGGCAAAGCATCCCTGCCCGGCCGGCCACGCCATCTCGGGTCGGCTCTGCACAAGCGCCGGCCAGGAATTCCCGGGAGTCGCTCCTCCCCCGAAGGAAACCCACACTCTGTTTCGCCTGCGTGCTCAGGGAAAGGGCAGGTGCCCTGTCCAGCGGCAGGGAATGGAATGGCCAGCCGGGGGCTGCAGGGCTCCAAGAAGTACTGGTGCTCACCAGGTGACCCTCCTGACAACATGCCGGGGCTGCTGCTCCCACCCCACTGTCCCCAGTGCCTGTCCCCACCCAGTTCCCTGTCCCCATTCCTCACCCCACTTCCTGTCTCTACACCCACTTCCTGCTTCCTTCCTTCCCACTGTTCCCATTCCCTGTCCCACCATACTCACTCCCTGTCCCCTACACACCCCCCTACAGACCATTTATCGGCACCCCATTATCCCCACTTCCTGTCCCCGCCTCCACTGTTCCCACTTCCTGTCCCCATCACACCATTCTCACTTCCTGTCCCCACCTCCACTCCTGCCACTTCCTGGCCCCATCCCCAATACCCCCCACTTCCCGTTCCCATCCCTCTATCCCCGTTTCCTGTCCCCATCCCTCTATTTTCACTCCTGTCCTCACCCCACTAACTCCACTTCCTGTCCCACCCCACCAGCCCCACTTCCTCACCCCCTACTAACGGCAATTCCCTTGCCCCCACTAATCCCACTTCCTGTCCCTACACTACCTCCACTTCTTGTCCCCCACTACCTCCACTTCCTGTCCCCCACTACCTCCACTTCCTGTCCCCCACTACCTCCACTTCCTGTTGCCCCACTACCACCACTTCCTGTTCCCCCACTAACCCCACCTCCTGTTCCCACCTACCTCCACTTCCCATCCCTAATCACTACTCCCATTTCCTGTCCCACCCCACTGTCCCCACTTCCTGACTCCCCCACCATTCCCATTTCATTATCCCCATTTCCAGCCGCCATCTCAGCACCCTGACATCCTGTGCCCACCCAACCACCCCTTTCCTGTCCCCACCCCACTCGTCCCACCTCCTGCCCCGAGCCACACTTGCCACTTCCTGTCCCTACTTCTCTGTCCACATTTCCCGTCCGCATCCCCCTATCCCCAGTTCCTGTCCCCGCTCTGCTACCCTCACTTCCTGTCCCCACCTCACATCCCGCCCCACCACCTGTCCTCACTGTCAACACCTTCCTGTCCCCACTCCAGTCTGTGCAGCCTCATTCCACACCACGCCTGCAGAAGCAAGGGCCGTGGCGAGGATTCAAACGGGGACGATCAGAGCCTGGACGGTGACCTACGCCTCCAACTTCCCTCTGCCCCACCAACCCACACTGGTCGTTCACCATCTGGGCGTCCCAGGACAATTCCTTGCTTGCATCCTTTCTGCCACTCAGAGGGTGGGCACCGGGGGGCCGGCAGCTATACACCAGAAATCCGTCGGCGGCACCTCCACCCATGCCCCTCCCCGACAGGCCGGCCTCTCCCCATGCTCGTGGACGGACGCTGGCTTCCCTTCCACCCGTGCTAGCTAGACGCGGAGCAACGGGTCACATGTGCCACCCCCAAACAACAGTCTCAGGCACCTGGCAAGTCCTGGCCCTGGGCCTACCTGGAACCCCCGCCGCCCCTCACTCCCCAGGACTCCGTGGACGGCAAGAAGCAAGGAAGCTCCTTGTCTGGGCACCCCACCCCCACCCCGCATCCCTGCTCCAGATTCCATGAGAGACTCTGGAAGCTCCTGGGTGCGGCGAGCCAGCCCTTGGGCTGCAGCCAGCCCAGCACTTGGATTCAAATCCGGATTCCGATTCAAGCACAGGCCCTGGGCAAGGAAGGCCGCTGCTGGCACTGAGCGTGGGACCGTGTGCCCGGAGAGAAGCGGGGGAGAGAGAGAGAGAGAGAGAGAGAGAGAGAGAGAGAGAGAGAGAGAGAGATGAAATGAGGGCCTGGGCAGACATGTGCAAAGCTGGTGGCAATGGGAGTTAACTGCAGGCGTTAGGGGGCGCAGAGGGGTCCCAGGGAGTGGTGAGCGCTGGGAATGGGGGGAGGACCTGAGGCACAGAGGGAGCACCATCCCGGGACAGCCTGTTGTCAGGGCCTGGTGGGAGAAAATGAAGACCAGGGTCCGGCCACAAAGAACAGGCTGGCCATTCCCTGGGCCTGTGGCCTCCTGGTTGGGTCTGAGCACGCATGCATGCAGATGCACATGCACACACAGGTGCACGCTCAGGCAAGGTTGGTGCCGCTGTGTCTGTGTGAGCCTGCATCCGTGCCTGGGGCCTGAAGGTCTGTGCTCAGGGCTGAGTCCTGGCTCTCTGCCCAGGGATCACTCCTGTGGGCTTGAGGCACATACGCAATGCCAGGGGCTGAACCCAGAATGGCTGCATAGAAGACAAATATACCTACTGTACTCTACTGCTCCAACTCCCCCCCCCCAAAAAATTTGTTTTGGAAATTCATCTGCTTTTATTCAGATAAACTTGTCTTGAATACAAAAGTAGTCATGCAAAACAGAGGTCCCCAAAGTTATTTGGCAAAACTGGTGCATTTTCAAGAAAAAAATCTTTGAGTGTCTATCTGGAAGTGCCCCTTCTTCAAGTCTACTAATACACATGCACGTGCACACATACATATGCATCTGCTCCCACATGCACACATGTATTTGCACACACTGGCACAATGGTGCAGGCCACTGAACTGGTGCACATGTGTATGTGCACATGTACGTGCTGTCAGGACGGTGCAGTCCATTGAAATGATACGCATGCATGCACACACATAAACACTCTGTTCACAGGAATGTGTAGGCCACGGAAATGGTATACATGTGAACACCCATGTACACGCTGGGAAGGATGACAAGGGTATTGAAATGGTACGTGTTGGATATCAACCCTAAGTGTTTTAGGCTTCACCAGTGAATTGCCTCTTTCCTCCTCCCAGAGAAGCTTCCCATGCCCTTGCTAACATCCCTAATTTGGTTACAGTCTATCTTCAACCTTTCCTTTGTATTGGATACTGACCCTGAGTGCTTTAGGTTTCGTCAGTGAATTGCCCCCTTTCTTCCACCCAGAGAAGTTTGACATGCTCTTGCTAGCATCCCTAACTTACAGTTTATCTATAACCTTTTCCTGTACCTCTCATTGTCACAGTTCCCAAGTAAATCTTGATTACTTGTAAGTCAAAACTTTCTGGTAATTCTGAACGTGTACTAGTACTGCTTTGTTTCTGAAGTGCTGTTTATTTGTATATTTGTACCTCCTTTTCTATTCTCCCTATGGCCTTTTTATATTTTACTACAGAGCTACGTTCTTCGGTTAAACACAGAAAGACCGTTAATGCTATGTTCTCTATATTTGGGAGTTGATTGACTCTAAAAAATATCTACTCCTGGGCATAATTATTTGACTCAGGCTTCAGTTGCTGTCAAAACCCGAAAAGGGAGGTCCCACCGTGGGACAGGGATGGACCCGGGGCCAGTGGCAAAGCTACCCGGCATCAAAATGGGACATTCTAGAAAGCATAAATGCATGGTCTTGTTGCAAACTGTTACAACATAAGGGACAGAACCCCCCCACCACCACCACCACCATGGGGAAGGACAAACTGAACTGGCCTGAGGACTTAGTCTGGGATTTACTGCGAAAGCCTTGCTTGCTTTCAGAGCCCAGAGAACTCGTTGTTGGGATCCTTGTCTCTTACTGTGTTTATCCAAACAACTGCAAGTATTGATAACTTATACAACTAGAAGGAAAGGCAAAAGCAATATAGATGTCCCTGGGAGAGTGTCTTCTGGAGTTGATCTCCCCAAGAGAGTTTCCTCTGCCAAATGTTTATCTATGTAAATGACCAGACACACCTGTCCTTACCTCACCCCCCCCCTTCATATGTTCTGTAAGTATGCTAGCAGCTCTGCATTAAATGGGCCATTTTCACCATCAGGCTGTGGTCCCCGTCTCCCCATCTCTCTGTTGGGGAGCCCCGGGGAGGTGGGGAGGCAGGGAGGCAGCTCTGGGCCACCAAACGCAATGTGCATTGTAGCAGCAGCACCCACGGTTTACCTTGCCAACACACACACATGTACACGGTGGGTAGAAGTCCACGGAAATAGTTCACACAGGTACGCTCAGATGTACATGCTGGGCGGGACAGTACAGGTCACTGAAATGATGCACATGTGTACAAACATGTGCTGGGCAGGGCAGTACAGGCCACTGACATGATGCACACATGTACATACACATGACGGCACAGCCACTGAAATGGTGCACACATGTACACACATACACTGGGCAGGACAGTAGAGGCCACTGAAATGGTGCACACATGTACACACAAGTGCTGGGCCGAATGGCACAGGCCACTGCAATGGTTTCAATTCCAACCTCTTGTGGGCATGAAGGCAAAGCAAGGGCAGTATGAGCACGCGTTCCACACACGAAGCCCCTGTGATGCCCCTTCTGTCCCGTGTATGCTCACGGTTCCACGAAGCTCTTCCCTTCAGAACCTCCGGGTTTGTGGGCACTTTCCGACCCCATGGAAACTAGCCAACAGCCATACCGGGGGGCAGGGGGTGCAAAGTAGGGCTGACATCTGCCCCATCCCCAGGGACTGGTGACTGTTCTCCTCTTCAGTTCCCCGAGAGGCACAACGCACAAGGAACACAGTGTTCCTCTCCCGCACTCAGCCAGGGAGCCCTGCGCTGCCCCTAGTCCCATATGCAACAGTGCCAGCAAGAAAGAACACAGCAAAAGAGGCATTGAGTGGCAATCGTGTTTGTCTACAGTCTACTTTCAGCATGCTTCTCCCATCCTGGGAGGATCCTCCCAACACCCTTTATTTGGTGCTCCCTTCT
>JAOXYA010074110.1:0-11508 GCA_028565675.1 Sorex palustris
CTCCCACCACCCCCACCCGGTCCCCTCTACCCCACCCCGCCTCTGTGGCAGGGTATTCCCTTTTGCTCTCTCTCTCCTTTTGGGTGTTGTGGTTTGCAAAGAGTTATTAAGTGGCCATCATGTTTGGTCTGTAGTCTACTTTCAGCCCGCATCTCCCATCCCGAGCAGGCCCTCCTAACACCCTTTACTTGGTGGTCCCTTCTCTATCTGAGCTGCCTTCTCCCCCAGGATGTGAGGCTGGCTTCTAAGCTGTGGAGTAATCCTCCTGGTTCTTATCTCTACTTTTTATATTTTTAAAATTTTTGGTGTGTTGGAGTTGAACCCAGGTAGACACATGCTCTACTACTGAGCTACATTCCCAACCCCCCCTTTTTTTTTAAATTTCATTTTTTGTGAAATTGAGCATTTGCTCATATGTCTTTGGGCCATCTGAGAGGCGCCTTTTAAGGCTTTATGCTTGCTTTTTTGATTGGGATGATTATTTCACAGGTACTTAGGTCTATTTTTTGCTATTGTTGTTGTTAAGTTAGTAAGGTGTAGAAGGGGCCAGTGGTATTCAACCTGTATTGAAAGTGTGCAGGGGAATGGCTGCTTTGTGTTTCTGGCACTGAATATACCCATTTTGTTAGAGGGAAGATCTGAGACTTGACAGTCTGTCTTTTGTAAGCTCAACTTCTGATCAGAACCAGTACATAGTGGTGGGCATGGGGCCATGCTGTCCACATGAGTGCTATGTTGTGCGTCTTGCCAGAGCCCTGGTCTGGATGGAGTTCTTTAGATCTTTAGATCTTTAGATCCTCCATATGGTGTCACCTGGGGCCAAGGATGTGTGTCTCCACATTGTTATTTTTCTCCCTTCCCCAAACCCCTGCCTAGGTCCCATTCCCTAGACTGAAGCTTCTGGGTGATTCACTCCTCCCATCATTTTGTTCAGTGAAGTATGAATCACCTCCTTGTCCACCCTGGTGTAGTCTATATTGTGTTCTCAATGGCGAGGGATGCTTCAGTCTCACTCTCAGCTGTGGGAATCGCTCAGTATCAAGTCATTATGGTTCATTGTTAGTTGTTCCTCTTGGGACTGAAGCAAGGCACTCCTTTAACACCATCTTTGTGACACTTTTCCTATATCTGGAGGTATTGACATGAACCCTGATCAAAATCAAATGTTCTATTATTGGATAACACTGGGTTGTCCATGCTCCCGAGGAAGCTTAAGGTTTATTGAGCCACTCCCACAACAATGCAACTGAGGCACACCAAATTCCACCAGCCTCTAATAATCCTAAATTGCTTTTCTTTTTCCCTTTATGTCATTTGTATGATTTATTTAGCAATGTCCTTATTGTGTAGACACAGGAAGACAGTTTATGCTATGCTATATAACATGGGAGTTAATTGACTCCAAAATAATATTTTTTACTCCTGGGCATCCATATTTACTTGACTTAAGCCTCAATTGCCCTTAGTTCCTAGCACTCCAAGAGCAGGGTCCCGATGAGGGATTGATGAACCCAGGGCAAGCTGTGAACTACCCTGGCATGGAAATGGGCCAGGCCAAGTGCCATAACACTTAACTGTAAGTTAAGAGCATGGTCATGGACAAACTCTGTCATGACCCAAAAAGAGGTAACGGAATAAGGATCTTGCTGGGTTAGGAAAAACTAACCTGGCCTGAGGACTGTGGTCTGGAATATATAGTGAGATGTTCCTAGGAAGCACCAAACTAAGCTTGATATATCTTTTACTGTGCTCATACAAAATGATATTGCTAGGAATATTATAAGAAGTAAATTTACTCTAACTTTTTAAATGGATTACTACCTGAGGAAATAAGAAAGAAACATACCTTTGATGGAATCCTGCCCTTGGGCAGATCTCCTAATAATCTGGAGTAATCTCTCAAGATTTTGTCCTTGGGTTAATCAATGAGGGAGTGGCCTTTTCCTGTATTTGTTGTTATGATAATGTTCAGCCCTACTTTTATATCCCCACCATATTTGATTGCTATGTAACTATGTTGTAAGGGGCTAAGGGCAGAAGAGAAGACTTAAGAAGACAACTAGAGAAGACTTAGAAAGATGAAGACTTCGGGAGAAAGAAGAGAACAAGAGATTTAGAGAGTAGACTTGAGATAGAGGGCAACAACGTGAGGAGGAAAAGAGAAGGATGAAGACTGGAAGAGACTTGTGGCAGAGACTCCTGACTGGCAGATACTTGTGGCTGGCAGAGAAACTTAGAGGAGGTAGAGTGGACTCTGGGTAGTAGATGCTGAGAAGGAAATAGTGAAGACTAGAGATGCTGAAGGCTAGATGTTGCAGGTGAGAAGATTGACGATGAGACACTGAAGACAAGGAGGAAAACTGAGGCTTTGGAGACTTTGAGGTCTGTGAGGAGACTAGGATGATGGGACCCTGATGACCGGGGCTACAGCCAAAACAACGACTAACACCACACCATAAAGGTTTTTCTCTATCTCTATCTCAACCAGCCTGGGACCCCGTTCCTGTTTCGCTGGTTCCATCGCCCATCCTTGGCCCGTCATCCGGCCTGGGGAGGTGGCTCTCGGTCCATTGAACACTCGGGTTCTCTGTGTCGCCATCCGTCACCTACCCTTCAGGCCCACAGTCTTTACCTTTTATTGGATCTTAGACTCTATGATAACCCATTTTAGGTGGATATTTCATAGACTATTAGAGAACTAGTATGACAAAGGAATTTTCCTTTATTATCTTAGTGCATCCCAAATTTATTTGGTTCTTTTATTTTCTCATAAGATACCTATTAGCAATCGCAATTTGATCATCTTGGATCTACAAAAATATCTGAGCATCCACTTATTTTCTCATGTTTAGACCTTGCTATTTTAGAATCTGCTATTTCACTTTAAGTGACCCACTAGATTTATTACTTGCCACTTGTTCATTGCAAAGTGTGGACAGCTTGCATTTCTGCCTAAGCAGTATTATGGAGATCCATGTGTCTTGCAAAGACCCGACAGTGTCGTGACTCCCTGAGCACTTGGGATTCTGGGACTCTGTCTTTTTGTTCCAGAATGGAGATAGAGTTCTTCAACTTCTGCGTTTCTTCAGATCTGTGCTCTCAGCAAAGTTTCATACTTTTATCCCTATTTTTGTTTCTTAAGTTTCTTTCATACTTTTTTTGCTCTTTCTAGTGAACTGAGATGAGAGAGGTAGAATTGAACTCGTGCATATAAATTAGTACTGAACATTTTACTTTTCATAGTGAATTTATGTTAGTTTTGTCACTCAACCAATTTGTATTCTTCAGGCAGAAACCATTTTCCAACAGAAACACAACTTTTTTGCATTTTTTTTGGGGGGGGGTGGCAGAGGGGCCTATCTGGTGGTGCTCAGATTACTTCTGGATGGGCACTGAGGAATTACTTCTGGTGGTCAACAGGGGACCATATGAGATGCTAAGGACTGAACCTGGGTCGGCCATGTGCAAGGCAAGTGCCCTACCCTCTGTAATGTCTCTCTGGCTCCTCACATGTTTCCTTTTTTTCTCTATCTCATGCAGTACTGAAAATGTCAATAAAGACTGTTGATTTAGTAAAATTTAACCTGCTTCCAAGGCATAAGTAAATGATAAAACTGTGTATGATTATTGTCCTTGTATACTGCAGAAGCTGAGCTTATCTAGAAAGGAAATAAGGGAAGATCACCTGGGATAGAATTGCTAAATAAAAGTCAGTGGTCCTAGCAGCTGCTCTCCTGCTGTGTAATTTTATTTTTATTTATTTATTTATTTATTTGCTTTTTGGGTCAAACCCAGTGATGCACAGGGGTTACTCTTGGTTCATGCACTCAGGAATTACTCCTGGCCATGCTCGGGGAATCATATGGGATGCTGGAAATCGAACCCGGGTTCGGACTGTGTGCAAGGCAAATGCCCTACCTGCTCTGCTACCACTCCAGCCCCTCCTGTGTAATTTTAGAGATTAGTTTTTAAAAATGGAAACAATCTTAAAGTAAAAAGTACTCTTAGTATAGTACAGGAAAGTATTTTCTCTTCAATTATTTGAAAGAAGGTGGCAAACTTTATTTCCCAACAACTTTCAGCACTGTAGTATGAGTTCCTGCAATTAAACACATTCTTTCTATTAATACAACAACAAAAAATAGGAAATAAACATTGAAATTTTATACCACTAATTAATGACATTCATTGTAGCAGAATGATCTGTCTTGGAATCATACAGGTGGTTGACTTTTATCGTCACATCTCTGTCATGGCCACTTTTCGGGAATGTTTTTCCTCAGTCTTTCCTTGATTTTTTTAACACCAACATTTATGAAGATTGGAGATCTTATAGAATGACCCTAAATTTAGTTTTTTTAATGGTTCCTAAAGATTAATTTTTAACTTAGATTTTTGGTACAAATATCAAAGAAGTGATTTTTTATTTGAATTGATTTTTTTGCATTCTATGAAGTGATATGTAATTTATATTTATCACTTTATTGATGATGTTCACTTTGAAATGGTATCTGCCAGACTTTTCCGCACAAAGTTGTTCTATTCCTTTGCAACCCCATTTCTTCTAAAAACATCTATTTCATATCAGTATAGACTTGTGGTATTTAATCTCATACCTTTTAAATAACTTTTGTAACTTGAGATGGAAGGAATCTTAATTTTCAAAAGAATTTTATAATGGGTCACTCATCAGCTAACTTCCTTTTTTGGGGTAAAGTTGGTTTTGGAATTCAGTCATATCCATTGATATGTATATATAAATATAAATATCAATATATAGATATATAAAAAACACCTATATATACTTATATGCTGTTTTGTGGGCAGTGACAGAATTGAGAAGCAGTTGCTAGTGAAATTGTATGGTTTGTATTTCTAAAATATTCACTATCTATCTACCTATCTATAACATTTCTGACATCTATTCTATGATTCTTTTTTTCTCTTTAAAAATATCTTAGGGCTAGAGAGATAACTCAGTGGGCGAGTCCCTGCTGTGCATGCAGAGAACCTGGTCCAAGCCTTCAATTATATAGTCCTCTAAATACTCCCATGAGCATAAAGTAGGGAGTAGTGCTCAAGCACTGACTGACAGGTGTGGCCCCCAAACCAAAAAAATAAAAAATAAAAACATAAAGATACTTTGATTACAAGTCTCACAATTTGTTATGAGATGTTACTGGTTCCCGCTCAAGCAAATCAATGAACAATGGGAGGACAGTGATAATGACAGTGACAGTGACTTTGATTAAATTTGTTTTGTTTTAGGAGTGGTACTCAGGGCTTACTACTGGATTGGACTCAGGAATCACACCTGATGTGGGTCAGGGAACCATATTGAGTGCCAGGAATCAAACCTGGTCAGCCACGTGCCCTCTGTAATCTCTCTGACCCCATCTTGATTAAATTTTTGTGTAATTTATCATTATAACCTTTTAGCAGGCATATATTTCACAAATAATCAAGTCCATGAACTAGAACTGTGGGTCCTAAACTGTGCTAGAGATACTGAAGTAAACTCAAAGGATATTGGATTGTTTTTAACTTTCAAGAGAAATATATTGATGTTTGATATCTAGGAGACATTGCGAAAACTACTAGCTTAAGATGAATCAACATTAGCTAACATAATATTGCCCTCTATGAGCTACAGCATAGCGGTAGGGCACTTGCCTTGTATGCAGCCAGCCTGGCCGAGCTGGGTTCGATTCCTCTGCCCTCTTCTTGGAGAGCCTGGCAAGCTACTGAGATTATCTCGCCCACACGGCAAAGCCTGGCAAGCTCTCTGTGACGTATTCGATATGCCAAACACAGTAACAGTAACAACTGTTATCATAACTTTATAGTGTTATGATGTATAAACAAATACCATGCCAAAAATGTTCAGAACAGGAAATGAGTATGCAGTGCTCAACCTAATACCCATATTTTAGAACTTGTTTAATGCACACATTCTATTAGTAAGTATTCATGATCATTTAAGAATCATTTAAAGGATATTTTTTCAAATTACAAAGTATTAATTTTCAAATGGCTACTAAGAATATGAATACTTATTAAGTTGTTTTCTGAGTACTTAATAAATAGGAAAGGACAGATAGTATATACATTAAGGCACTTGCCTTCCATGTGCTTACCACATGGTCCCTTATACCACATGGTTCCCCAAGCACCTCCAGCTGCTGCCCTGATGGCCCTCAAGTCATCAGGTGTGAGCCAACCAAAAATAACATATCTCTCCCCAAAATAATAACTTAGAAAACAGAGCTGTGACAATCTTTATTTTGACCAGGAGAGGTATTATTAAAGTACTCTTTAATAATCTTTTAATTTAATAATTTAAAAATAATTTTAAATGTTTTTAAGATATTAAAAAATTCTTGAAGTACTCTTAGACACATTGACACTTAGGTGTCTTAGACACTCTTAGACACCTCAGGCTTAAGAGATAAGATTAGCATCATAATTTGTGTCCTCAAATTACTGAGAATCTAGTTCACAGGCTTGTGAACTTGCTTGATTGATATCAAGCCAGAATGTAGTGAAAAATGACAAGTTTGTCAGGTATGCTAGATCCATAGCTAGGTATTATGGATACACACACACAAAGCTGATCACTTCTCCTACCTGTATCGGAGGCACAGAAAGACTTACAGAGGGTGAAACACCTGACGTGAGATGTGAAGAATGGCAGAGAGAGGTGTATTCATGGAGGGTTCCAGGGAAAGAAGGTGCACAGAGCAGAAGGGCGCCAAGGGAATATGGCAGCAAATAGCAGTTTAACATGGCTGAGCGTTGCGTGAATGTGGGTGAGATTGGAAGGGAAAAGTATGTCTGGCAGGTAAGGGCAAGGTCATGAAGAACATCTTATGAGACAATGAAAAGAGTGTTATGTTGTATTTACCCATTTAAAAGACATTCTGGGTAGCAGCCCAGAGGATGAATGGAAATGAGTAGCATAGTGATGAACTAAGAAGCAGGTTGATTGATTATAGACTAAGAACTTCTGGAGTTCTGATCCAGAGGAAAGACAGGACCTAATATGATGACAGGGATAATAAGAGTTTCTCATGTCAATTCCTATTTTATTTTTCATTAGCTTTGTTAAGAAACTGGAGTGATAGCACAGTGGATAGGGTGTTTGCCTTGCACGCGGCCGACCCAGGTTCGATTCCTTCATCCCTCTTGGAGAGCTCAGCAAGTTACCAAGAGTATCCCGCCCGCATGGCAGAGCCTGGCAAGCTTCCCGTGGCATATTTGATATGCCAAAAACAGTAACAACAAGTCTCACAATGGAGACGTTACTGGTGCCCACTCGAGCAAATTGATGAGCAACGTGAGGACAGTGCTACAGTGCTACAGTGCTTGTTAAGAAACATGGCTTTTAGTCATCAAGAGTGAATACAGCACAATCTGGAGATTGTCCAGCAGTCAGGGCACATGCCTAATATGCAACCAGCTTGGGTTGCATCTCAGCATCTCTTGGCCCCCTAAGCATCATGGAGTGTAGCTCTGGAGCCCACCAAACATTGCTTGAGTGTGACCTTGGAGGCTCCTGAGTACCTCCAGCATGGCCCTCGCACTCCTTGAGCTCAGTACCACACATCCTTGGGTCTGTATTGAACTGCTGGCTCTGTTCAGGCACCCAGGATGGTGGAACACTGCTTGGAGCCACCCCAATCAAAGAGTGGATAGAGGTAGTACTAATAAGATAAAATTGAAACCTAGGATTGGTGAATAAATAAATTTGAATCAGAATTCCCATACAACAACAACTTTGCATTTTGTAAAGGGCTGGAGTATAATAATTTAGGCATTGGGGGCTATACAATTTCTATTAATTTAAAACTAATCTGCTCTCTCATGTGAAAAAGTGATCATGACCCAGTTTCAATAAAACTATTTGGAAAAGCAATTGGTAGCATGAATTTGACCTGTGGGGCAGTCCTTGTAGCACATAGATTGCTAGTCCATTAAAAGTTTTATCTGAGGACCAGTGTAGAATAATAGAGTAGCTGAAAAGTAATATCAGCTCATTTGTCTGTTAATAACAAAGAAATATATGTGTACAGTTTATGTAGCAAGCTTAATGCTGATTATGAAAAAAACTAAACTGCATTAAGAGATGAATTGTGAGTAATTAAGCAACCGATCACTAGGATTACTAGTTTTAGTTTGTGATCACTGAAAACAAGTCAGGCCCACCCAAGATTGATTTGATATTTTAGGTATTGTAAATATATCCTCTCTGAGTAGTGCTGTACATAGTGACAGTTTTGTATTTAAGCAAAGCATTTGACAGAGACTGTTAGGCTAGTTCTTTGAGTAATTGTATGGTGACACAGGTAAGTAGATTTGTGATTCACTGGCACAGGAAGTATACTGGATTAATGTTAGCCTAGAGAGAAATTTGTATTGGCATTTCATGAGGCTCTTTCCTTGGGCCCAATCTACTGAATATTTTTTTATGTTTTATATAAACAAATGTTTTATTATATAAAGGCATATATACTGGCACATAAAATATAACACTCTTAATAATTTCCAATTGCTATTACTCTTATTTGAATTATTATTACACATTTTTCATAGAGGCATTGTGGCCTGCCTCATGAGCAGGGGGAGAAGGCAGCTGGAATACAGAAGGGATCACTAAGAAAATGATGGTTGGAGGAATCGGTCGAGATAGGAGATATGTGCCGAAAGTAGATAAAGTACCAAATATGATAACCTCTCATTAACTGTATTACAAACCATAATGCCCCAAAGTAGAGAGAGAGAGTATGGGGAATATTGTCTGCCATGGAGGCAGTGGGAGGGTAGGAAAGGTGGGGCATACTGGGGAGATTGGTGGTGGGGAATGTGCGCTGGTGGAGGGATGGGTGTTTATCATTGTGTGATTGTAACTCAAACTACTGAATATTTTTGATGAATGAATATATCATACTTTTATTTGGGCATGATAAAAATTGGAGATGTTAGAGATGCTGCATTAAATAAGAATCTGAAAACTTTTTCAATAATACAGAATGAGGCATGGCAAAACACAGCCTATGGTTCAAATCTATTCTGCAGCCTCCTTCTGTAGAACTCTCAAGCTCAGAGTGTGTTTTTTAATTTTGAAAACATTGTAGGAAAAATAAAAGTAAAGAATATGTAGTCAAGATTTTTGGGGTCTCATTAAGGGTCACAGATTTACTATCTGCCTCAATACAGAAAAAATTTGCTGACCTTCTATCTAGCAAATGAAGAAGAATTTAACAAGATAGAAATATAGAAATTGAAAATCCTGACTTCATAACAACAAACAAAAACAATTCTCAGCCCAAATGTTATGGGTTATGAGACACATGTTATGAGACAGTATCATGTGTGAAAAAGACTTACATTGAAAGTGCTATATTCATTTTATGATAATGTAATTGTTAGATGTTTATATGATTTAGAACAATGTTTGTAGAAATTGTGAATTTAGAAAAGTGGGGACAATGCTTATTTCCTTTTATCCTTTGTCGGACTATATCTGAACTACTAGTTTTAAAAGAGTGATGACAATTGTGTCTGTAGAGATCCTGGCATGATTAACTGACAGGAGAAAATACAAGGATGGCAGTAAAATAGTCTTCAAATACTGTCACAGCTAGAGAGGGTTTGGGAGAAAACACACTTTGAGAGGGGTAGTACAAAGACCGTTGTATACATAATTCTGGGAGATAATTTTCTCTCTTTTATTTTTAAAATAGATTTTGTAAATTTAGGCACTATGCTGTTTCTGAAATAGACAGTTTCTAAAATATTCTCTGTAAAATAAGATTGAGTGAAAAAATATGGACTGTTTTTCTAAACAGATTGTCATTTAAAAATCTTAAGTGCTTGATGTAGTAAAGGAAAACTGCTTTTCATAACCGCCCCAATAATGGGTTTTAAAACCCACATTGTCATTTATTTTTAAAAGTTCTGTTAATAAATTGTTGCCTCTCTTTGTACCATTATTTGTTTTGGAGCAAAATCTCTTCTTATATAATATAGGCATTGTTTTAGAGCCTTAATGATCTGCTAACATAAGATAATGTAGGTTATGAGATACTAAATTAATCTACTTCTTAATATGTATTGGGTATTAATGACAAACTAAAGTAAGGGAAAATTTATTTTCTTGGTCTTTTTCTTTGTTACATAAAGGAGATGTGGCTTTTTTCCCAGAAATTGCTATCATGAAGATGCCAGAATTTTCTAGTTTTTTTCCTTTTCATCAACAGATTTGTAGCTAATCTTTGCCAGTAGAGGGTTACTTTTGTTTAGGGTTTATTTGTCCTGTATTGATTGGGGCCGAAATAAAATCATCAGTGAATAGATTCCTTAAAATACTCAACATTTGAATTGACTTGGCATAGTTCAGTTTTCTAGGTTAGTGTTCCTTTTAAAATTCTGCTGCCTTTAATAGAAGCTCAAATTCTCCCTGAATGTATGATGAAATCATCTCGTAAGCATGTGTAGGACGTGATCCATACACTTTCCAGTACTATTTGAAATTGGCTACTTGAATAACCAATCTGTTTTTAGTTCACATTTCATAGATGAGTGAACAATTGAACACCAATGTATTTTTTTATTTAACTTCTGAAATGTATTTCACTCAGTATCAAATCAGTATTTACTGAACAAAAGAATTTAATCTCCTATTTTAAGAGTCTAGGAGTCAACATTCTGAATTTTCTTAGTTTATTTCTTCTTGTTACTTTAATTCAGACTTGAAATATTAAGAATAACTATTTCTTATACTCTAAAGACACTTTAAATTTATATTTAAAAATTATCAAAATTTATATTAAAAAAACCACATTCCTTTCAACAATTAAATTATGTGGCAGTTTATTATTGACTTTTTACCTCACCTTTTGATCTCTCTGAACTCAGTTAAATGCATTTAAATAGAGCCTTATTATGAAAAAATGTTGCAAATTCTCACAAGAAGTGTCTTCTGATCCTGATCCTGGCTTTGTCCCCAGCTCTGTGACCTTGAACAATGACAAAACTTCTCAGAGAATTCATTTATTTCTAAATAAATCGCAATTGATCTAAAACAAGTTGGAATCCTGTAGTTCCTTTTAAACTTGGTGATGGTTTCTCTTTGTGCATTAAAAAATAGGTCTTGGAGCTAGGGAAGTAGCTCAGGTATTAGAGCATAATTTGCATGTATGAAGTCCTGAGTTTGATCCTGGGCACCACAGAGCCCCCTGATGCAGCCAGGAATCACACTGGTGATCTCTGAGACCTCTTGAAGAAGAACCTCCCACCCCAGCCAGCACTGCTGGGTTTGATCCTCACAATAAGTTAGATACGGGGTTAGGTCTTTTATTTATTTTTTTTTCTTTTTCCATTTTTATAATTTTATTTATTGAATCACCGTGAGAGCAGTTACAAAGCTTTGGGGTCTAAGTCTCAGTCATACAATGAAACACCCGTACCTTCACCAGTGCCCATTCTCCACCACCAAAAATCCCAGTA
>JAOXYA010074135.1:0-11506 GCA_028565675.1 Sorex palustris
CGACAGGGACAAATGGAGACATTACTGGCGCCCGCTCGAGCAAATCGACGACTAACGGGAAGTTAAGTGATTAAGTGACCCCCACCAGTGCTCAGTGATCTCTCCTGAGAGGCTTAGGGGAGCTACGAGATGCCCGGGATCGAACCAGGATTGGCCACAGGCAAAGCAAATGCCCTACCCGCTGTGATATCACTCTGGCCCCAGCACCGAGGGATCTTTCTTTTCTCACCTTTCTCTCTTTCCTTTCTTTTTCTTTCTTTTTTTCTTTCCTTTCCTTCCTTCTTTTCTCCTTCCTCCCTTCCTTCCTTCCCTTCTTTCTCTTTCTCCTTCCTTCCTTTGTTTTGGCAGGGAAAGGCACACAGGTCTCAGGGGCCTTTCCTGGCTCATGCTCATGCATCTCTTTCAGGAATGCTTGGGATCACAGAATTCTCGGGATGCAAGATCCGGGGGTCACAAATGCAAAATGCACATTTCTGCCCGTTGAGCTACTCCACGTAATTCCTTTGTGTGTATGTGCATAATGCGTGACATCTTATTATCTCATTCTTACTTTGGACAACCAGGCAGGCTACCGAATGTTACCTGCCCACACGGCAGAGTCTGGCAAACTCCCCGTGGCGTCCCCAATATGCCAAATCCCAGTAACAATGATGGGCCTCATTCTCCTAAAGAGCCTTGAATAGGGCACCTTCTTAAAAATCTCAGGGCTAGGATGAAGGAGACGTTACTGAGGCCTGCTCGAGGCAATCGACGCAATCGACGAATAACAGGATGGTCGTGATTCGTGATTCGTGTGTGCATATGTGTATATACGTATGTATGAATGTGTATTTATGTGCATGTGTATGTGAGTCTGCGCATGTACATATGTGTACGTGTGTGCATGTTTATATGTGTACATGTGCATGTGTGTGCATGTTTATGTTTATATGTGTATGAGTGTGTGCATATATGTATGTGTGTGCATGTGTGTGCTCATGTGTATGAATATGTGTCTATGTGCATGTGTACATGTGTGTATGTTTGTGTGTGTGCATGTGTATGTGCATGAGTATATGTGGATGTGGATGTGTGTGTGTGCGCGTGGGCACACGTGCTCCCTCTCGAGTCTGCTCCTCTGGGTTGGCCTCTCTCTCTCCAGATCGTCTGTCTGCTCATCTGTCGGTCTGTCATCTGGGTCAATGCCAGGCTGGCAGCCTGGGGGCAGCAGAAAGGAAGCTCTGGTATGTGATGACCTCGCCAGGGTCCTCTGGGCTCTGGGAGCCTCAGTTTCCTCAGCTGTCACTTGGAAGGTTGGGCTTGAATGGATTTCTGGGATCCTTCCCATCAACCCCAATTCTGAGAGCTCCAAAGTCTGCAGTGTGGGGGTAGAGATCTGGAAGCTTCTTTCTACTGTCCTCTGGCCAGTTCAGTCACAACACCAAAAACCGCAGTGGCGGAGGGTAATAGTAGCCATGGGAAGAGGAGGAGGAGGAAGAGAAAGAGGAGGAGGGTGGGGAGAAGGAGCAGGGGGAAGAAGGGGGAGGGCCATCTGCAAGCCAGAAATGGAATCAGGCCACCCCTGGACCTCACCTCTCAACCGCCTGAAAGATGAGCTATGAAGCCTGGTTCTAGAAGCTTCCCAGCCTCTGCGTGATGATTCTGTCACCCTCCTGCCAATATAGACACTCTGAGAGCTTATGCAGAATTGGAGCCCCTGATATTTGTACAAATGAACTGAGACTATTTCCCCTCAGTCTGAGGGCTGTCAGATGTTTTTTTAAATAAATGCCCAGTTAAATATGAATTCCAAATAGGCAACCAATAACACATGGCACCAATACATTCCCTGCTATGTCTGAGACATACTGACCATGACAGATCATGTGGGATTCAAATTTACACCTGGGCAATAGCTCCCTCATCCCACTGACTATTCACCCCAACAATGTAACAGCGCCATGACTTGACCTTCAGGGGGAATCTCCACGAAGAGAGTTCATGAGATTTTTTTCTTTTTACTGGGGATAAAAATAGCATCTCTGCTCTAGAGTCAGAGCGAGGATTAGAGAAAGTCACGCGTGGAAAGTGCATTAGTTAGACACGTGCTGGGCGGGAGAGAGCGTGAGAATCTTAATTGTCCTGTTGATATTGTGACTGAAGGATTCTCGTTTGCCTCTTTTGTTTGTTTTTGCCTTGGGGCCACCCCAGGCGCTGCTCAAAGCTTCCTTCTGGCTCTGAGCTCAGAGCTCTCTCTTGTAGGGCTTGGGGAGCACTACGGGTAGGGGGATAGAATTGGGGTTGCCTTGTGCAAGGCGAGTGCCCTAGGCCCCTATTACTGCAGTTTTTATTTTTTATTTATTTTTATTTTTTTAAGTGACTTAAGTGATTAAGTGATTTATTTTTTTGCTTTTGTGCTTTACTCCTGGGGTTACTCCTGGCTCTGCACTCAGGAATTACTCCTGGCAGTGCTTGGGGGACCTTACGGGATGCTGGGAATCGAACCCAGGTCGGCCGCGTGCAAGGCAAATGCCCTACTGGCTATACTATTGCTCCAGCCCCTACTGCAGTTTTTAAACAAGGTTTGGAAAAAAGTCCTCATGGCAGATGTCACAGGCAGATTCTTTTGCACAGAAGGGCTCAGGATTCAGGGCTCTGCCCATTCAAATAGGGGGTCCCCCAGAATCACACCCCACTGCCCTTGCCAAGAATGTGCTGATTGGAAGGTCCAAGTCCTCTCTCTCCCACCTCTCCCCCCAGCTGTGTTGGTGTTGTGGCTACAATGACTGGGGTCCCCCCACACCCAGCCATGGCGCTGGTTGGGGGATGGGGGTCAGGCTCCATTCATAGAGGGGTGGAGCCTGGGGCTCCTCTCCGGAGCACTGCTCAACCTTTGAGCCCAGCCTCGCCACACAGCTTTTATTCATTCACTTGTTAGTTTATTTACTACTTGGCCCACACCCGGAGCTGCTCAGTGGTCATTTGCACACAAGCCTGGGAGCAAGCGAGGATCCAGTCACCATATCCCCTGGGCTACGCTGACACGGCTTGTGAAACACAATGTTCGAATCTAACTGCAGGACTCTTGGTTGGTTGATTGGTTTTCGCTTTGGGGCCACATCCAGCAGTGCTCAGGCCTGACTCTTGGCTTTTAGGCATCATTCCAGGCCGCGCTTGGGGGAACCACATGGGATTCTGGAGCTCCAACCTGGGGTGGCTGCGAGCAAGACCAACAGGTCTCTTGGTGCCAGAGTGATATACCACAGTGGGCGGGGGGGGGGTGCTTGCCTTGCACACAGCCAACACTGGTTTGATCCCCAGCATCCCATACAGTCACCTGAGCGCCTCCAGGAGCGATTCCGGAGTTCGGAGCCAGGAGCCAGCCCTGAGCATCGCCAGGTGTGACCCGAAAGTCAAATAATAATAATAAAATATGAAATAAATTAAGTCAGGACTCTTGTGGTCTGATCCTAGGAAGCTGCAGGTTCAGCCCCAGGAGACCAGCTCGGCCCCTAGAGACAGCCAGGAGGCCCAGTTCGACCTCCAGTGTCCTCCAGGGTAGCGGCTTCTCTCCTGCGCAAGGTCCCTGCAGTGTCCTAGCCCTGAGCCCTGCGCCGAAAAAGGCATCACTGCCGGAGGAGGGCCCGAGGATGTGCCCCCCACCCCACCCTCGAATCCCCACGTTTTTGGTTTCTTTGGGGGCATCACTCCGGACGGGGCTCGGGGGACCCTTAGGGATGCAGAATTGAGTCCAGGTGGACTGCATGCAAGACCAACGCCCTCCCCGCTGGACTGTCACCCACACCTTCACCTCTTGAGCCCCTCCAACTCCGCCCTCACTGAAGCAAGGGAGGGTGCCCTCTTCAGAGAAGCCGGGCTCCAGGATAGCGGGGCTAATCTTTGAAAATCAGGATGGTGGTGGTGCGGGGGGGGGGAGGATTGGGGAGGGCTGCTGTTGAGCAGACCCTCCCCTCCGCCCTCCATCCCTCCTGCACCCTGAGGTCAGTCAACTCAGCGGGAAACGTGAAATCCCGGCCAGTCCCTTTGGGAAACCCAAGGGACGCTGATGTCAATTCCTACCTCCGAGCCGCCCTGGGTCTTTGGTGTGTGTGCCAAGCTGCCTCGGTTTCCTCCTGAGATAACAGCTCGCATCCCAGCTGGTCACGGGAGCTATAGGGTCACTGTTGGATGGGGAAAATCCAAGCAGGTCAGGAGCTCCAGTCTCTACTCGGACAAAGCCCCCTTGCCCAGGACGGGGCGTGGGAGCCTGGCTGTGATCTTCCATTTAAAACACCTGTCAGGTGCGGCTCAGACGAGTTGGCATCCCAGTTTAGATCCCCAGCTTCTAGGCTGGAGAGCAGGGAGGGCTCTTGCCTCTCGGGCTGCCAGCTCGGGTTTGGTCCCTAAGCCCCAGCACCAGGTACAGCTCCCCACAAGCCCACAGGAGGAAGCCCTGAGCTCAGCTCGGTGTGCTCTCACCGCCACTAAATAAAACAGTCTTAAAAGTCTTTTCTTGTTGCTGCCTGTTATTAAAAAATATGACAATCTGGGGCTAGAGAGATAGGACAGCAGGTAAGGTGCCTGCCTCACACATGGCCGACCCGGGTTCGATCCCCAGCATCTCATTGGATTCCCCGAGCACTGCCAGGAGTTGTTCCCGAAGGGAGAGCCAGGAGTAACCCCTGAGCATCACTGGGTACGGCTGCCCCCCAAAATGGAAAATCTGAGAAGCCTGCTCTCATCCCTGCTCGCCCACCCACCCCATTGTAGCACGGTCGCACTGTCCTCCCGTCGTTCATCGATTTGCTCGAGTGGACCCAGTAACATCTCCATTGTGAGACTTATTGTTTCTGTGTTTGGCGTATCGAATACGGCACGGGGAGCTAATACTGGGAAACTCCAGGGGGTCAGGCTCCTGAGCTCTCCTGGGCAGGTATTGGAGGTGCAGGTGGACGGTGTGAGGCGCCAGGCCAAGTGGGAACAGGAGCAAATCTTAGTGCCTCGCCTAAGCAGCGGAGGGGTGCCCAGCTACATGCAGAGAGCCGAGCAGGAGTGGGCATGCGGTGTCGGGGTCTGTAGGGTCATGTTTTTGTCCTTGCCCCTCCTGCAGGAAGCTTAGGTTTATTGAGTTACTCCCACCACAGTGTTCCCGAGGCACACCCAATTCCATCAGGCACTAATAATCCCATATAGCATTTCTCTTTCCTCGATGTCCTTCACATGGCTTAGCAATGTCCTTTTTGCATAGACACAGGAATACAGTTCATGCTACACTTTTATAACATGGGAGTTAATGGACTCCAAATAATACTTACTTGACTTATGCCTCAGTTGCCCTTCCTTCCTACACCCCCAAAGGGAGGGACAAGGATGGACAAGGGCAAGTTGTAAGCTACTCTGGCATCAAAAAGGGACAAGCTAAGCTCCATAGGAAGTATAATAAGGGACAGGTGGGTACAAAAGAAAGAGGAATAATAAGTTAAGAGCACAGTCATGAAACAAACTCTGTCATGACCCCAAAGAAGTGACTGGATAAAGGCCCTGCTGGGGTTAGAAAAGACTGACCTGGCCTGAGAACTGTAGTTGGGATATGCAGCGAGAGGCGCCCAGGAAGAGCCACCGTCTAGGCTTAATATGTCTCTTACTGTGTCCATACAAAATGACTCGAAATATCAGTCAGAAGTAACTTTAATATGATTGTTTAAATGGATTACTAGCTAAGGAAAGGAGAAAGCAATGTGCCCTTAGATGGAACCCCGCCCTTGGGCAGATCTCCTAGAAATCTAGAGTGCTGAACCCCCAGATGAGACTTTGTTCTTGAGTTAATCTCCTAGAACGTCCCCTGAAGAAAGGGCTTTACACGTATTTTTATTTATTTATTTATTTATTTTGCTTTTTGGGTCATACCTGGTGATACACAGGGGTTATTCCTGGCTCATGCAGTCAGGAATTACTCCTCGCAGTGCTCGGGGGATCCTGTGGGATGCTGGGAATCGAACCCTGTGCTATTGCTCAGGGCTTTACGTTTGTTATTATGAAAATATTCAACCCCACCTCTTTGTACCCCTACCCTTCATGATTTCTATATAACTAATGCTGTGAGACAGAAATAAATGGCCACTGATTACCAACCAGCCTGTGGCCCCATCCCTTCATTTCCCCGTTCATTCCTTTGTTCGTCTGTCACGGTCAGCTGGCTGGGGCCACCAAACGCACCCATGTTTGAACTCACAGGGGTAAAACTCGGATGCTCTCCACCACTTGAACCCTGGACTCCAACTTCAGTGATAGAAACTCAACTGTGTTTCCTGGGGCACCCCTGAACCCAGGGGCAGGGGCTATCTCAGCCACCCCATCACCCTCCTTCCCTCCCACTTGTGGTGTCCCCAGGCCCGTGGCTCAGCACCTCTGCATCTCTTCCCTTATAAATAGGAGGACGATCACATCTTCCTTGGCAAGATAAAAGTCAGATGGGGGGCCGGAGCAATAGCACAGCGGGGAGGGTGTTTGCCTGCATGCGGCCAACCCGGGTTTGATTCCCAGCATCCCATAGGGTCTCCTGAGCACCGCCAGAAGTCATTCCTGAGTGCAGAGCCAGGTGGAACCCCTGTGCATTGCCAGGTATGGCCCAAAAGAAGAAAAAAGTTAGATGGGAGTGGGGGGTGAAGGGGACTGGGCAGGAGGTCAAGCACGTGCCTCACATGGGGGGTATCCTGGAGAGAGGCAGAGACAGGGAGGGAGTGAAACAAGGCATTTGTGTGCTCGGCAGAGACCACCGTCCCTGAGCCTAAACTCCCCCGTGAGGACCCTTGGCACCCCCAGGGCTGTTTTTCCTGGTCCTCCCTCCACACCCCCACCCCCTCCAAGCTCCCCACTTCTCCCCCCCGAAGTGCACCCCCAGGTGCCCTGAGACTGGCTGGCCTTTGCAGGGGACCCTCTAAATGTGCCTTTGCCACTTTTCACTGTGCAACACCCCCACGGTGCCTGCCAGGCATGCTTAACTGGTGCCCACACAGCAGACCCCCGCGGGGGTGGAGCCCCACCAAGGAAGGCCTGACTCAGGCCCTGGGACCAAGCGCTGACCCAGCTGCAGTTGGCAGACCCACTCGGGCTCTGCGTGGGCCAGTACCATGGGGCTCGAAGGCTGGCGACTTCCTGCTCCACACGCGCTTTGGGAAGGGCCGGGCATGAGCCACCCGGTGCCCATCAGAGGGGGGTCTCATCCTCCCAGCAACTATATAAACTATATATAGAGATCTATATATATTCTCTGGCCCTCATTATTATCATTATATATTATATGTGTGTGTGTGTGTGTGTGTGTGTATATATATATATATACTAGTTTTGGTTTTGAGGTCACACTTGGCAGTGCTCAGGGCTGACTCCTGGCTCTGTTCTCAGGGATTGCTCCTTGTAGGGCTTCAGGGACCATATGGCAAGCTGGGGATCAAACCCAGGTCAGGTGCATGCAAGGCAAAAGTAGTACCCACTGTACTATCTTTCTGCCCCCACCCCACATCATTAGTGTGTGTGTGTGTGTGTGTGTGTGTGTGTGTGTGTGTGTGGTGTTGGAAGAATCAAATCCAGAGTTCACTCTTTCTTTTTAATGTTTTTTTTTGTTTTGGAGTCACACCTAGCAGTGCTTGGTTACTACTCCTGGCTTTGTGCTCAGGGGTCACTCTTAGAGGTGCTGGTGGGTGGGGCGAAAACAGGGAACAGAGCCTGGGGTCTCCCCCATGATGGGCCTGTGCTCAGCCCTTTGACCCATCTCCCAGCCCCACCCTGAATTTTTAAATTTTTGTTTCAGTTTAATTTGGGGGCCACCTCCAGCAGTGCTCAGGACTGACTCCTGGCTCTCAGGAATTACTCCTGGTGGGCTCAGGAGACCCTCATGTAGTGCTGGGGATCAAACTTAGTCCGTTGTGTGCAAGGTAAACTCCTTGCCCGCGATATGGTCGCTCCAGCCCTAGTTAGAGTTATTTTTCGTGCATTCTGGACTACGAAAACAAATGGTGTGCAGAGAATGGCCCGCTGAGGGCAAGGAACCCCTCCTTCTCTGCCTGAGCACCGGCTTTCTGGGTGTGAAACTGGGGCCTCTGTGCCCAGGGGCTCAGCCCCCCGAGGGGCGAGGGGTGTTCGGCAGGAGCTGCAGAAAACACACACAGCTCGAAAACGTCACCCCCTCACTCCTCCACCTCCTTGTGCTGAACTTGGGGCCTGCACCCCAAGGAGCTTGGGGGAGGATGCTAATTAGAGCGAGTGGCGACCCAGCATGGGCACCGCGGGCCCAGGTTTCTATGGAAACCGAGTCCTTCCTTCACCACTCCGTCCCCCCATCCCTACAGCCAGGCTCTTGCGCCCAAAGCGTCCCTGGGGCGAGCCTGTTCCCCGACTGCCTGGCACAAAGCAACCCTCCACCCCGCGTCAGCCAGCAGGGCGAGCACCCCAGTGCTGCAAAGCCCCACAGGAGTTCCTGGGGTGCTCCTGCCACAGAAACTCAGGGGCCTGGGGCGGGGCGAGGCGGGTGGGGGCTGGTCCAAAATCCAGGGTCAGGGTGATGCGTGCTTGGGGCAGACGAGAGTCCTCGTCATGGTCTTTTTCCTTGGCTTGTGCACGTCCTTTCTCCCTGTGTCTCTGTGCCCAGTCCTGGGGTCATGTCTCTGTCCTTCCTTCCCGCCTTCCTTCCTCCCCTGCACCCCTGATTCCTTCCTTCCTTCCTTCCTTCCTTCCTTCCTCCTTCCTTCCTTTTTGTTTTTTCTTTCTTTCCTTCTTTTTTCCTTTTTTCTTTCTCTCCTACTTCCTTCATTCCTTCCTTCTATTTCTTTTCCTTCCATCTCTCCTTCCTTCTTCCTTCTTTTCTTTCTCTTTATTTTCCTCTCTTATTTCTCTCCTTCCATCTTTCCTTTCTCCTTCCTTCCTTCCTTCCTTCCTTCCTTCCTTCCTTCCTTCCTTCCTTCTTTCCTTCCTTCCTTCCCTCCCTCCCTTCCTTCTTCTCCTTCCTTCCTTTTACTCCTTCCTTCCGTCCTCCCTCCCTCCCACCTTCCTTCCTTCTTCTCTCTCTCACTGCCACACCTGGCAGTGCTAACAGCTTACTCCTGACTGCGCTCAAGGATCACTCCTGGTGGGGCTCAGGAGACCATCTGAGGTGCCGTGGATCGAGCCTGTGTCACTCACGCGCAAGGCAAGCACCCTTGATGCTTTTTTTTTTCAGCCCCAGATTTTATTCTTGTTTCAGTGAGATGGTTGCAATAGTGTATATGATACTGATGTACTTAGAAGTCCTTATTTGTGTTTTGGTGGAGGCACGCCTGGCAGCACTCTGCCTTGGGGGTTCCCTCCTGCAGTGCTGGGGGTCTCACCCAGGCCCCCACATGCAAGGCTGCCTGCAGTCCTTTATTTACCGTGTTCTTGCCGACTGGCTTCTCTGACTTGTCGTGGGTGTAAACGAGTCAACACTTTAACTATTCTCCCTTCAAGTACCACCCAGTTGTGTCATCAATAGGCCTGGGTTGGGTCCCCGGGAGTTATCCCAAGGGGGCATCTTCCAAGCATGGGGGCGCCTACGGGGATCATCCAGCTCTTCCTACCGGAGAACTTTCTCCTGCTTTGATGTGCCAACCCCTGGACGTGAGACAGGATGACCAACGCCCTAGAACAGAAGTGACCCTTTGTGACTTCCTGTTTCCTGCTGGCTCTGTCCCGGGAGCTAACCGCCATGACCAGAAGCCCAAGTAGTGCACAGAGACCCCACGAAGAGACCCACGCAGAGAGAGATGGACCCTCCCCCAGCTGTCAGAACCTTTGACACAAAATCCACGATAGGGAAGGGCCTTGCCAGGAGTCACAGGAAGAGGCCGTGAGAGTGGGAGGGACTGCAAACAACCTGGACCCACGAAGAAAGGAGGTGATCCAAATGCAGGGCACAAGTAGATAATCTTTAATCTCAGTAGAGAACTTTCCGCCACACGAGACGCTACGCCGTGGGGGGGAGGGGGGGAGACAGCAGCAGCCAACACACGGACATCTATTCTAGCTACACGAGGCCCTTAGCGTGGAGGACTGGGGTCACACACAAACACACAAAGACCCCCGAGCCAGGCCGGGGAGCGGGCACGGGGCCTGGTGTGCCCAGCACCAGGCTGCCCTGTGCTGACCTCAACCGAAAGAGTCACAGTCACCGTGAGGGGCTCACCCTTGCTCTACCGTATTCTACTGAGTGGGGACGCACACACAGTCGGTGTTGGTGAAGGGGGTGTGGAGAGATGGAACATCAGGTGGAATTTTACCGGATGGAAGAGGCGGAGAGAAGGCTCACGTGGGAGGTCCTGGTCCTCCAAGGGAACACGCAGACACACACGTGTTCACCCGAGGCGGTCCACACACGCACCTCCCGGGAGTGGCTGGAGACAAGGAAAAGCAGAGAGCAGCTTCTATGCAGAAAGGATGGGGTGACCACGGCGTTCCTCCGCGCATCTGTCTCTGGCAGACGCTAACGAGAGCGTGGAGTGCTTACAATGTTGGGGTGGGGAGGGCAGGGATGAGTGCCAGCTCCCAGGACCCCCTGGGCAGCAGTCTGTTGAGAAGTCACCCAGGGAGGGGCCGGGCCTCCCCCCACACTTGGAAAAATGTCTCCATAAAGCCTGATAAGACTTCATCTGGCCTGAGGGATGAAGTGAGTGTGGGGTAGGGTCAGGGGGTCCTCAAGAGGAAGCAGTGCCAAACAGTTTCACAGCTGAACCCATCAGGCTGGTGACCTATGGATGGGGCTTCTGGAAAGTTCTGGAAAGTTCTCTGGTCTCTCCTCGAGGGCAGCCGTTTTGTGGTCAATGGTTGGTATCTTCTCCATTCTGAGAGGATATGGGGAGTTTGTGTGTGTGTGTGTGTGTGTATGTGTGGTGTGTGTGTGTGAGTGTGTGCACGTATATACAAATAAAGGTGTGTGTGCGCGTGTGGTGTGTGTACATGTGTGGTGTGCATGAGTGTGTGAGTGTGTGCATGTGTGTGTGCATGTGTACACAAATAAAGGTGTGTAAGCATATGGTGTGTGTGCATGTGTGTGGATACGAGTGTGTGTGGGAATGTGTGTGTATGAGTGTGTGAGTGTGTGTGCGTATGTGTGCTGTGCGTGGATGTGAGTGTGTGTGCATGTGTGTGCATGCCTGTGTGGTGTTTGTGCATGTGAGTGTGTGTGTGTGTGTGTGTGTGTGTGTAGATGATAAGTACTTGACACATTTTTTCCCCCCTCACAATGTCTTCCTTTTTGCTTGCAAGCAAACATTAGCGGTCAGGTCACTTCCAGCGAGGCAGGGGACACACGGTCACACTCGGCCCGGGACCGCAGGCTATGCCACTGCTCCACAGCCGTGCGGTGGGTGCTGAGCATCCGTCGCCAGTGGTTAGCCTCGGAGGGCCCCGAGGAGTACTGGCCGATGACCACCCTGCCGATGAAGTCATTGCTGCTCTTCACGTTGTGGCCGAACACTAGGGAGGGGACGGGGGACAGGGGACGGGGGGGGGGAGATAG
>JAOXYA010074165.1:0-11505 GCA_028565675.1 Sorex palustris
CGAAGTCATGAAATTTACATACAAGTGGTACTACATGGAAAGTATTATGTTAAGCGAAATGACTCAGAAAGAAAGGGCTAGACATAGAAAGATTGCATTCATCTGGAGAACATAAAGTAACAAAATAGAAAACTGACACCCAAGAATGGCTGAGATTAGTACCAGGAATTTTACCCCACCCCAATTTTTAAATTCTAATAAGACGAACCTATACTAATATTGGAGGTGGCAGTTCAGATTATAAAGTTTCTTCTGTATACAGTAAGTATCTGCTCTATTTAGAGTCCTATTTGGGGACCCTGATATCTTAAAATTGGTCAACTTATTGTGGCCACAGTCAGTTATGTAATGAACATACCATACCCACCCTCTACGCTCTCTGTGGTGTGATCATTTTTAGACATTCCTTCTTTGGTAATGATTCTCTTCCCATATAATATTTGTGCAGTGACATACTTAAGATTGAAAGGCATCTATCTCTCTTGGTCACCAACATTAATGGTACCAAGTACTATTATTCCTCGTGTTATTCAGCAGAGGGATCACATGGTGTAAGATGGCTCTGTTCTCTAGGCAGCAGGTAGCCCACAGAGAACCTTGACACATTTCACACTGTGTAGTCAATTAAAAGACCTCAATTACCTTCAGACTGACACCTCTATTTTCTAAAACTGTAAGTGAGGGCAGGACTGCAAACAATCAGAGTCAAAATCTGAGCTGCTGGTCTTTTAAAGATACCTGAGCCCCCATGTACTTCTCCAAACGTGGCAGAAAGGAAATCTGATGTGCAATGAAGGACGGTGCAAATGTAACTTTAGAGCATCCCATTAACCGGTTATTTCCATCTTCAGAGAGTACTACAAATTCGCAGTAATTAAAATCACATGGGCCTGGAATAAGGAACAAACTCTCAAATCAATAAAAAGGAATTAAAAATTCAGAGAGTTAAAAGAAAAAAAGAAAAAGGAAGAGAGTCCACAAGTGTCCCCAAAACAGAATGAGATCTGCCTTCAGGAGGAAACCTGACAGAGGGATTGCAATGGGATAGGGAAGGGGAAAAAATCCAACAGTCGTGCAGGGAAGTGCACACTTTCAAAAACAGCAGAATTTTTTTGCTGAGAACCAGTAAGAAAGGCTTTGGTTACAAAAGTTCCTGCTTTCCACAATAATCCCCAGGTGAGTCCTCCTTCACCATAACAGCACCAGCAGATTAGTACTCATCATTTGGAGATTCGGACCCATAGGGTCCCCAAAGCAGCACCAGGATTAATTTCTGAGACAGCGCCAGGTGCAAAACCTCCATACCATGGAGTGTGGCCCCAAAACGAAGAAAAAAAGTGAACAGGCCATGTTATGAGGAACATTTCAACCGACGTCCAACTCCGGCTTTTGCAGAGCACCTGTGGAGCTCCCTGATCGATTGCAAGTACTTGATCATCAAGAGGGTGAAACCCAGGCCGCAGCAAGGCAACAACATCGTGCTGGATGTGAAGAAGTAGATTGGCCCCTTGTTCAGATCCTGGGAGACCCCCTCACACCCCAGCTGCAGGATAAGTTCCACCTGCTGAAACTCCTGCTCTTCTACGCCACCGACCTGATCATCTATGCTGCTCACCTGAACCCGGACCCAGAGCCCGAGTCCCCCGCACCAGGGACCCCATCCACACTACAGATCCTTCCTGAGTTCCTCCAGACCCCCCCCGTCCCAAAGTTCGGATGCTTCAGAAAAAGCAGCTCTGATAGGACCAATGCAGAATATGCATATGCAGGTTCTAGAAAATTCCTACAGTAAATATCTTCTCTCTCTCTCTCTCTCTCTCTCTCTCTCTCTCTCTCTCTCTTTCTCTCTTTTCTAATAATCCTAGCCTAGTCTCTTTCGGAACATGTCTTAAAGACACCAGGTGTATATATATTTTTTATTAAATTATTTATCTATTTTTTTTGCAGCGGTGCAGGCCGAAAACTATACGCACTGTTTACCATTGCCATCCAGATGTGAAAAAATATAATTAAAAAGCCATCAACATCACTGAAAAAGCGTCTAAGCTGCCTCGGAAAGACTGGCAGCACTGGATATCCCTCATGGGTAGCAAGCTGCCCCCACCTCCTACAACTGTGTCTGTTAATGATGAACTCTCACTCGGTTGGCAGACTCCTGCCTTCTCCTGTCATGAATGCAGGGATAGGGGTGAGGCCCTAGGAGGGCACATCACAAACCACTGGATATTCAAAGACTACAGTTACACGTTTTTTTTAAAAAAAAAATTAAGGAGATGCTGAATAATGAGAATTTCATCTAGGAGCACACCAATCCTGGCATCTTGTCCATGGCAAAAGCAGGACCCTATACAAAAGACTCCCAGTTTTTCCCCTGAAATATCAAACTGACTGGTTGGATGGCAAGCACAAAGATTTTGGCATGCTGGAATAGGAAATAAATATTGTAGAAGCCAGGGAGCATTTTGCATCCAGGAATGGCAAGACCACCCAAAATATGATTTCAGACTGTGGACAATTCTAATGGATTATGATTTTTCTTAAAACTACCAGAACATTGGGCAAGAGCACTAAATAGTGAGTGGAAGATTTGCCTTTTACTTCTTGAATCCACCTTCAATCCACAGCATGTAATATGGTTCCTCAATTTCTGCCAGGAGGAAGTCCTGAGTTTAGAGCCAGGAATAACCAATAAGCACCGCTAGGTGTGGTCTCAAAACAAAACAAAACAAAACAAAACAAATAAACCACAAGACCATTCCTTCTGTACCTCAGGAGCCCACCATCCCATACATACTCATGTCCTCTGATGCAAGTGCTTTCCCTGCAGGTATTTCAGTTTCATATTATTTTATATTCCCTTTCCACATTTAGTGAGACTGCAGTTGCTCATGATTAAATAAATAAAACAATGAGCGAGTTGTCCAAAATATTACATAAGGGGCTAGATTCAGAATACGGATCATAGGGAGTTTGCCTTGCTCGTGGCGACCCAAGTTCAGTGTTGGAGCTATAGCTGATGCCCAGAGCCTTTCCATAACACAACTGGCTTGTGTCTAGCTTCCTAATTCCACACCTCATTCAACGATGGAAGGAGCTGATATTCTGCAAAACTCAATCTCTTAGGAATACACACATCAGGGTTTTTATTCTTTACCTTTCTGAGTCTAAAAAAATTTAAAACAGGAGAGCTAGAGAGCCAGAACAGTAAGGACGGCTGGATAAATTGTGGGAGGGGGGGGACAAAACAGGTGAAGGGTACCAAGAATATAAATTCTTTATGAGAGGACACTAGGAAGGAGAAGAAATCTTTGTGTTCACCAAGGGGTGGCAAATGACCCCCATTATCCTGACAATCCTACCCAAAGAATTTAACAGATTGCCTGACATACTCATAGCAATTTCAATGATGTTCCTTAGAGCCTTAGGACTAATAAATTTGCACTGCACACAGCTCACCCAGGAACGATCCCTGAGCTTAGTATCAAGAATAAGCCCTGAGCAGTGGTGGTGTACCAATCCCCATCGGCCCCCACCCAAAAACAATTAAAATGAACCAAGAACAGATTACTTCTCCCCAGAGAGGATGAATTTGGGATAACCATAATGAGGGGTAGGGCTAAAGGGATACACTTTCCCTATCAGAGGACACCAGGGAAGAACACCCTGGTGTTCAAGGGGTGGCACAATTCTTCCGGTCAGTCCAAAGCATTCAACAGATTTCCTGCAGAGCCCATCAAAATTCCAAGGACGCTATCCAGCAGAACTTGCAGCTTCCAGGGTCATCATGGGCCAAAATCGCTCCACATGATGGGCTGCTTCATTCAAATTCATAGTGACGTCAAGGAGGATCTTGGTACCAAACACAGGTTGTAAAGTAGCAGAAGAGCACATACAGCTGGTACAAGAAGGAAAGATTCTAAATTGGCATGATCATGAAATTATGAAGACTTCTGTCCAAACCATAAATATAAGACTCTTAAGATACAGAAGCCAGCCATGCCAGTTTTTCCAATCTTCCTCAACTCTACTTCAAGAGCTCAAGGAATTTCTAAGAGATGCCAATGAAAATAACTCTGGGGACGGTGCTGTTTGAGGAGGAGCGTGTGAACTTCACGTGGAAAGAATGGCAGTTCCTGGCTGATGAGCAGAGGACCCTGTTCAGTGACGTGACGCTGGAAAACTACAGGACCTGGAATCACTGGGACATTCTGTCATCACACCTGCAGCAATCGTCAAGTGGATGAAAGATTAGAGCCATGAAAAAATAAAAATAAAACAAGGAGTAGAGACATGGGTGTTAAATAACTCAAAACAGAATCTCTCAGGAGAGAAACAAATAAAAGCAATGTAGAAAAACTTTCTCAAGGAAGTCAGATCTAATTCAACATGAAAGATTTCACACAGGAGAGAAACCCTATATACATAAACAACGTAGGAAAACATTCATAGTAAAATCATAGTAAATTCATAGTAAAATCTAACCCGTGTTTATTTCCCAGCATTCCATATGGTCTTCTGAGCACCGCCAGAGGTAACTCCTGTGCATCGCCAGGTGCGACTCAAGTAGCAAAAATAAAAAAAAATCATACCTCACTGAATAGGAATGAAATTCATGGAGAGAAAACCTGTGAATGGAAAGTAAATAGGAAAACTTTCTCATTATAATCGTATCTCATTAAACAATATAAAATTCATACACCTGTGAAACCCTGTGAATTGCAAAGAATGTAAGAAAAACTTTTCGATAGAATTGTACCACACTCAACATAATTCATGCCGGAGAGAAACCCTATGAATGTAAAGTGTGGATGAAAACTTTTTACAACAAATAAGGTAACCCGATACACAACATATCTTACAAAGGAGACAAACGCTTAGAGCATGAAATGTAGGCAAAGATTATCCATGAAAAGAAACCTCACTGAACTTGAGAAGATTCACAAAGGAGAGAAACCCTATGAATGCAAGAAAACTTTCTCCATGGTGGGAAAGCCAGCCCACACTGCCTTCTCTCTGGGTGAACCCCATTGTTTCAGGATTGAGCCATACTGAGAAATTAACTTGCTGAAAATTCAAGTATGCAAGATTTTGTAACTGATATCTTGACTTGGAATGGACTCCTTCCCATTACCTCCCTGTACTTCTGGAAGCTCTGGCAGTCATTCTGGACACACTGGAATAGACCATGAGCTAAGTCTGGAAGTGAAAGAAAATCATCACTACTCATTTGGAGTATGCATTACTAAAGAAAGTACACCGGAAAGAATAACAAAATTGGCTTGCTTTGAAGCTAACAGCAGAACCTTCACAATATTTCAAACCAATTTTAAGGCAATTTTGAAAAACTACATTTTTGTATGAGGTAAATTTTGTTGTGTGAATTTCTTAATAAAAATGAACTACAAGGAAAATATGTAGAAATGTATCAACCAACAAAATGATTCAGGGAAAGGTAATATCTGAATGCAGAGCCAGGAGTTATCACTAAGCATCGCCAGGTGTTACCTGCCCCTCCCGCCCCCAAAAAGTAAGGTCATCAGACTTTAGAAAGTATATCTCTCTCAAGGATTGATACACAAGCGAATAAAATAATTGAGCTTCAAAAGAATTTACATATCAAAACAGAAATAATTGGTTTTGCTTTCTAAAAACTGCTTCTTAGAACAGTTCAAATCTGGGGTCAGAGAGACAGTTCGGTGGACAGGATGTTTTTCTTCCAGTCAGCTGTCCTAAGTTCAGTCCCCAGAACCTCATATGGTCCTGAGCCCTGCCAGGATTGACCCCTGAGCACAGAGCTAGAAGTAAGTCATGAGTACCTCATAGTGGGACCCAAAACACACACACAAACACACACACAAACACAAGAACAGACCATTTCATGTCCAATTCTACCACGCAACTCAATCAGCTGCAGTCTCAGTGATGCCTGTAGTCTCTGGAAGTGAGAGATCCCCAATCCCGGGAGTGCCAGGATCTTTGATACCTGTGGGATTATCACTGCTCGTACTCCTACTCTTATGACCATACCATTCAGAAAGCTCCTAATGCCTTCCAATGTGGGTATCTGACCTTTGATCTCTATTCCTATCACTGTTCTTTTCTTCCCTTTCCTCCCTCCGACTTAAAGACCTGTGTTCCTGTTTGGGCTTCTCCTTCTTTGGCTCCCTTTCTCTGGCCTCTGCTCTGGAGTGGTAGGCTGTCCTGACCTCAGGGGAGCTGTTGGTACTGCTTCAGCCGCTCCCTGGACTCTGACTTCTGAACCTTTTCAGAGTTCTTGCTGTTGTACTTTTTACAGTCGGGGGAATTGTTTTCTTTTCGCATCTTGCTTCTGGGTGATGAAGAGGAGACTGGTGCATCTGGCTGTACTTCCCGCTTATCTTCATTTTCTTTTTTTCCTTTTTGTCTAGAGATAAAAAAAATGGACGGGAGCAACAAATAGGAAATGAAAAAATATACAACTCTCCCCAAAAGTTCCTATTTTCTAAGTAAACGAGATCAAATGCAGAACCAGGAGTAAGCCAAAGCACCATCAGGTGTGACTCCCGCCCCCCAAAAATAACTTCAAGTTGGGGTGGTGGGGCTTGAAGGACCATATAGTATACAAGAGTTCAAACCCAGGTAGGCTGTGTATAAATCAAACACGCTACCCAATTGCTGTACTATTATTATCCAGTTTAATAATCTGTATTTTAATATATATTAATATTCATGGCATGACAGCAAAAAGAGGAAAGTTTATAAGATGAAGAGTCAAAGTATTACAATTTGTCATCATACAATTTAAAAATCACGGGCTTTGAAAATGTCTAAAAAGATTTTCAAATAGGTGTGTATGCCCATCAGGATATTCCTTAAATTTACTTTTCTCTAGGGAAGTCGAATGAAATAAAAAGAGTATTGGGATGGAGCAATAATGAAGCAGGTGGGGTGTTTGCCTTGCATACTGCCAAACTGGGTTCGATTCCCAGCATCCCATATGGTCCCCTGAGCACCACCATGTGTAATTCCAGAGTGCACAGCTAGGAGTAACCCCTGTGTATCGCCGAGTAGGAGGAAAAAGAAAAAAAATGAGTATTTATATTTGTATCTTGACATAAACTTAAGTTTACTAAGTCACTATTTCTTAAGAGTTTTGGTATATGAACATTTTCTTTCAACTGGAAAATAAACTTACCTTTCTATTGTTAAATATACAGCTTTATTCATCAAAAAAATAAGACCACCTGGAATCATTTTTGGCCATAACACTTTACCTTTTTTAGTGGGATTGTCATCCTCAGAGTCCTCAGCTGAAAATTTTGAAGGCCTGTGATTCCCACAGCCCTTCTCCTGAAGCAATCTGCTCACATCATCTCCTGAAGCAATCTGGTCACATCATCCAATTCATGAGTCCTTAGGAGCCCTATAGTTAGACACATGATCCATTCAAATAGTTCACCTTTGATCTAAGACAGAAAGCCAACATATCAGCAAAGACAGCCCTCCTACCAAAGAAAGTGACCCACCAACTTCCTGCTAGTTTTATCTCTGGGAAAATCTCCAACACTGTTTGCCCAACTGGTGTGTTTGAGCACATCTCCCAGCTAGCAATTCTCTCTGCTCCCCCAAGGCAAGTGCACTAGAATCATCTGTCAGTTTACCCCTGTGTGCCATACAAATATTTCTGTGCTCTACTGATGTCATGATATAAAAAAAAACTCTGGGAATTTTTGTGACTAGCTCACACTGATACTTCTGCTGTGAAACACTAACTCTGGGCAAACAACAAAATATTAATAAGTCTCATCAAACAAAACATTTCATTTTTCAAGCATAGACTTAAAAATTCTTTTTTGATGGTGCAGGATGCTGAACCACTACTGAATGTGCTCAGATCATATAGGGTGTCTAGATCATAACCCTAGTCAGCCACAGGTAAGGTATGAGCCCTACCCACTGTAGGATCACAGTGAAGTGATCACTTCACTCTCCGATACATACTTAATTCTATAGTCATTAGGCACTCAACATTCCCAAAGTCTAGCTTTTATTGTTCCAATACAAGGTATGATTTTAGTCTTATCTTTCAGTCTAATCTACTTTATAAAATCTATCCTATTTCCCATTTTAAAACATTTTGGAGGGGCTGGAGAGATAGCACAGCGGATAGGGCATTTGTCTTGCACGTGGCAGTCCGGGTTCGATTCCCAGCATCCCATATTGTCCCCCCAGCAAGGCCAGGAGTAATTCCTGAGTGCAGAGACAGGAGTCACTGTGCAGCCCCAGGTGTGACCCAAAAAGCAGATTGAATATATAAATAAATGAAGATATTGTTGAGGTGCCAGAGTGATAGCAGAGAGTAAGGCATTTGCCTTACACGTGGACGACACAGGCTCAATACCCAGCATCCCATATGGTTCCCCCAGCAAGGCCAGGAGTAATTCCTGATTTCAGAGCCAGAAGTAACCATGAGTATCGCTGCGTATGAGCCAAAGAGGGAAAAAATGTTTTGAAAGCCATCCCTTCTTTGACTGACTTTGAATATAGGATCCATAAAATGAAAACCTATAACCCCATTCCATGCTGCCCTTGTAACGACTTATTACTGGTGCAATCAGTGACAAATTCTCTAAGAGTCACTCTCCTGGGCTGGAGAAATACAGTGGTGAGGAGGGAAAGGTAAGAAACAAAGGACTCCCTGGGTGGGTGGAAGAATAGCTAATACTAAGGAAGTAAAAAGTGTTGACTGGGGCAGAGGCCCATGTAATTGCTTCCTAGAACAATTTCCCCACACCCCTGAAACTTTCATTGTCTCATTCTTGTGGCCCCTGGGCCTGTCTGAATCAGAGGAAAAATCAAACCAAACCATTACATGAGAAACATTCAGCCAAATCCTGCTTCATACTTATACTCACCTTGATGCTATTAAAATTGTCAACAGCCAGAATTGTGCTCTGGTGGTCTTCATAGCAAAGGAAACAGAATTCCTTGGATTTCCCAGTCTTCTTATCCTGTACCAGATTTATGTTAACAATCTCATCATATCTATTTAACAAAAAACCCCCACACTATTTGAAGTAAAATGTTCAGAATGGATGACAAACAAAACTTAAATATTGACTATAAAAGACAAAGCTAGAACCAGATGACGAATGAAGGTTAACTATAAAATGTTATAGGGAGGGGGCTAAAGCAGGACAGTGGGTAGAGGTCTTGCCTTGCATGCAGTCAACCGGGTTCAATCCCTAGCACCCCATATGGTTCCTTGAGCCCCACCAGGAGTGATACCTGAGACCCACTGGTGTGGCACCCCTAAATAAGACAAAAAAGTTGCTATAATAGGATGTGTCCCATTTAAGTGAGTTAAGTGAGTGAAGTGAAGAAAAGTGCCTGCCATAGAGGCTGGGGATTGGGGAGTGGAGGGTGATGGGAGTGGAAATGGAAACACTGATGCTGGGAAATGTACACTGGTGGAGAGATGGGTGTTGGAACACTGACTGAAACTTAATTTTGAACAACTTTGTAAGGGTCTATCTCAGTGATTCAATTAAAAAGAGAGATAAAAGGTTTAAACATAGTGATAATAATTAAGATTCAAAATTCATGCCTCCCACCCATATTATTGTACCCAATCTATCCCAGGAGATTTCCCAGAGCACAGAGCCAGGAGTAATACCTGAGTAGAGCTCAGTGTCACTGGGACAACTGTATAGCTGGTAAGGTGCTTGCCTTGCACACGGCCAACTCAGGTTCAATCCCCGGCATCCCATACATTCTCCTGAGCACCACCAAGAATGATTCCTGAGCATAAAGCCATGTGTATTGCCAGGTGAGGCACAACAACAAAAATTAATTTTAATAGAGTCAGTAAAAGAAAATAACAAGCAGAAAACTCAGTAGTGTGTTCAGTATTTGCTTTGCACGTAGGATACCTAGTGTCCTGGTACCAAATGCTCCCCCAGGTACCTCCAGAAGTAATCCCCCAGCACCAAGCTGGGAAAAGTTCCCAGGCATCACTGGATAGGGCCAAATAACAACAACAACAACAACAACAACGAGAACAACAAACAAATAAAAATTGATGACTATATTATAAACCTAATCACAGACACAGATTTCTGCCAAAATCTAGCATCTTTAACAGTAAGTACTAAAAACAGCTCAAGCAATGTCAAGAAATATTTACATACTTAATTGCTGAAGCGGTAACACAGCGGGTAGGGCATCTGCCTTGCATACAACCGACGTGGTTCAATTCCTCCATCCGTCTTGGAGTCCAGCAAGCTACCAGGAGTATCCCGTCCGCACGGCAGAGCCTGGCAATCTCCTCGTGGCATATTTGATATGGCAAAAATAGTCACAACAAGCTCCACAATAGAGACGTTACTGGTGCCCGCTGGAACAAATAGATGAACAACGGGAGGACAGTGTTACAGTGTAGTGTTATCTGCCAATGCAATTAGGAGAAAACATATAAATCAAAACTAAAAGGTGAACCCATATTTGTTTGAAGATTAGATGTTGATTGTACTATAGAAAACCCCAAATACCCTTAATTTGAGTCCAAAATTTACTTAAAATAAACAATGCCTAATTAAAATTTTTCTTAAAACTAGGAAATAGTTACAAATAAACCACTTTCTTGAATTAAAACAGTGATTGATTAATATAATGGAGGAGGAACCACATTTATAATTAGCAAGCAAAATAAAATTTAAAAAAACTTCAGGGGCCAGAGCAATAGTACAGTAGGGAAGGTACTTGCCTTGCAAGTGTCAGACAGGAATTCGATCCATGGTATCCCAAATGGTCCCCTAAGCACCACCAGGAAAAATTTCTGAGTACAGAGCCAGGAGTAACCCTTGAGCATTGCCGTGTATGGTCCCAAAACAAAAATAAATAAATACATAAACTTGAAGGTTTGGAGAAAGAGTACAGTGGGTAGGGCACAAGCCTTACACATATCCCACCTGAGTTCTATTCCCAGTATAAGGTCCCCCAAGCACTGCCAGGTCTAATACCTGAATGCAGAGCCAGCAATAAATCCGGAGCAGGCAGAGTATGGTCAAAACAAAAAAAAGTAAATAAATAAACAATGAAAAATGACTTGAACAGGGCTGGAGAGACAGTACAGGGGTCAAAGTGTTCGCCTTTAAATGTGACAGAGTTGGCTTGATCCTTGGTATGACATATGGGCCCTGAGCCCTGACACTAGAGGTCACCAATAACAGAACTAGGAATAAGTCATGAGCACCATTAGGTGTGACCCCAAAAGAAAAATAAAGTATAAATTGTATTTTTAGTAATACTTTTTATAACTCCTCAAAGAAACAAAAATTTAAATAAATATAAAAATATCCCTTGTTGGGCTTAATGGCTCTAGGGTGAGATACAAAAATCTTCACACATTTACCTCTAAGAAAACATTTTTGGATCATTATTAATGCATTATTCATAATAAGAATTTGACGAAATGGCGTGTCATATTTCAGAAGGTTGAACATTGGGAACGACATATCCATCCTG
>JAOXYA010074184.1:0-11505 GCA_028565675.1 Sorex palustris
GGTGTTTGACCATTGTATAATTGAAACCCAAGCACAAAAATATGTAAGTCTGGAAAAAAAATAATAAACTAAAATGGTAAAAAAAAAAGAACAGTAAGCTCATAACCTTTTAAAAAATTCATAGCTACAAACTGGAAGAAATTATGTCTTCTTCATTGTGCTCTTATCTCAAGGGAAGTATTTAATGTGGTAATTTGTATAGCTGTACATTATTTGTGCATTCTTGTAAGTATTCTTTAATAAAGTGATTTTTTTAAGTTTACATACATATAAGTTAATTCCACTAGGCAAGTGCCTGTTAAATATGAACATCTGATTAAAAGTTTTCTTTTGAAGCTGTTTTCTGGTTTAACATGACATTTTTATAAGCTTAATTTTGAGCAGTTGAATATTAGCCATATTTTTAAGAAATGCAAGTGGACTTTAATAGCAATTCATCCCACTATTTACTAAGCTGACAATATTAAATGAGATTCTTTTTCTTTTATAAGCTGGGCCATACTTGGTGGCTCCAGGCACTCAGGGAACAAGGTCACAGTGTTGGGGATCATACCCAGGCCTCGCACATGCATAGCATCTGCTCCAGTCCTTTGAACCATCTCCTGGCCTAGAGGAGATTCTGTACCCTATTGATAAGTGTCAGTATATTCAAGAAATCATATACAGCTCCAATAAAAATCACTTATAAATTTTTTTAATGTTGTACCTTGGAATATTTTAAACGCTTGTCCACCACTGCACAGTTCCTTATGAAAATTATGTGGAAGTGAGTATACAACAAAGGGTAGGATAAAAGCAAAATAAAAATTTGAGGTATATTTGTCTACTCTGAAATCTTTCTAGGTGTACATTTGCCTTGATTTTGTTGAAAACAAAAAATTTTTTCCACAATTTTATTCAAGCTTAAATTCATGAGCAAACTTTTTTTGTGAAGTGAAACAGTTTTGTTTAGAAACAAAAAGAGGCAGAGAATGAGAGTATACATCACAGGTGCACATCACAGGCAGCAAAGAAAGTGCACGAGCAACTGAGGGATTGCTTGCACCAGGAGTTTTGGTTATAAATTTTAAACTATCATTATGCACAAAGAACTAATAGGTTAATAGAGAAAGGCCATGTAAATCAAGAACAGTGTGAAAATAGCTTTTATGAAAAATGTATTAGTGCCATAGAATCAGAGAAAACAATGAGGAGTAAGAACTTCATATGTATTGGACCTTATATGTGAAAAAAGAGTAGTTTATCAAAGGGTGCAGGTGCATGTTTCTGATAGGGAAACAGTCACAGTTCTCTTTAAGTAACACATGAAAGCTTTGTGGTTGGAGATGATTTAGGAGTCCTGTGGAATCAAGATTCACTGAAGAATTTTAAAAACATGAGCAGTGCAAATAGGGAATAAACGGAAAGACAAAATTTAAAGCAGGAATGACAGAAACCATGCTGGTTTCAATTTCAAAAATGATTCAAATAAAATAGACTCAGGGAAGTGTAAGAAATGGTGGGGAGGGGGGCGCACTGGAAGAATGATCTAAACCCTAGCTTTATAAACTGAATCTAGGTCCCATATGGAGTCACATAATTGAATGTGAGGTAGTGAAGAAAATCTTAAATGTTTGTTTTTAGGGCAGGAGAGATAATTCAGTGGGCTGAGTACATGTTTTACATAGGGGAAGCCCATGTTCAGTCCCTGGCACTGCATAATCGACGGAGCATGGAGCCAGAGGTAGCCCTGAGCATTGCCAGTGCAATCCAAAATCAAACTGTACTTATTTAGTGTTTGTGCCACATCCAGCAGTGTTCAGGGCCTATTTCTAGCTCAGTGCTTAAGGGACCATATGTGGTGCGAGGGCTCAAACTCAAGTCAGCAATGTGCAAGACAAGCCCCCTTATCCACTGTACTATCTCTCTGGTCCCTTTTTTTTTTTTTTAATTAAACCAACATGAGATAGTTACAAAGCTTTTATGTTTGAGTTTCAGTCAATTTCAGTCAGTTTCAGTTTCTCTATCCCAGCTGCTTATAAGTGGCTGGCGCATGGACTGCACTCATCTGTGGAATATAAAATATCATAATGTGAGACTAACACCCAAGGGCAGTAGAGACAGGGCCTACTTTGTGATCTCTTGTCTATCCCAGCTGCCTTCACCAGCTCATGAGGCAGGCTTCCAACCATGAAGCAGTCTTTCTGGCCCTTGTCTCTACTGTCATTGGGTTAGTCTCATATTGTTATTTTTATATTCCACAAATGAGTGTAGTCATACTATCTGTCCCTCTCTGACTCATTTCACTTAGCATGATACTCTCCATGACCATCCACTTATAAGCACTTTCATAGCTTCATTTTTCCTAACAGCTGCATAGTATTCCTTTGTGTAGATGTACCAAAGTTTTTTTTAACCAGTCATTTGTTTTCAGGCACTCGGGTTGTTCCCAGATTCTGGCTATTGTGAACAGTGCTACAATAGATGTAGAGATGCAGATGTCATTTCTACGGTGTTTCTTTGTACCCTCGAAATATATTCCCAGAAGTGGTATTGCTGGGTCAAATGGGAGCTCAATTTCTTGTTTTTTGAGAAACGTCCATATTGTTTTCCAAAAAGGTTGGACCAGTCAGCATTCCCACCAAAAATGAAAGAGAATCTCTTTCTCCTCACATCCATGCCAGCACTGTTTGTTCTTGTTCTTTTTGATGTGTACCAGTCTCTGTGATGTGAGATAACACCTTATTGTTGGTTTGATTTGTATCTCCCTGATGATTAATGATGAAGAACATTTTTTCATGTCCCTTTTGGGCATTTTGATTTCTTCTTTGAGAAAGTTTCTGTTAATTTCATCACCCCATTTGATGGGATTAGATGTTTTCTTCTTGTAGAGTTCAACCAGTGGCTCGTATATTCTTCATATTATCCCATTATCAGAATGATATTGGGTGAATATCCTTTCCCATTCCGTATGCTGTCTTTGTATCCTGGTCGCTGTTTCTTTTGAGGTGCAGAAGTTTCTTAGTTTTAAGATCATCCGATTTGTTTATCTCTGTTTCCACTTGCTTGGTAAGTGGTGTTTCATCTTTGAAGATATCTTTAGCTTCAATGTCATGGACAGCTACATGCAAAAAAATGGGCTCAGACCCCTACCTAACACCATGTACAAAAGTCAGATCAAAATGGATTAAAGACCTCAACATCAGCTAGAATCTATAAGGTATATTAAAGAAAAGGCCACCAAAACCCTCCATAACACTGAAACTATAGCTATGGTTTTTAACATCCTTTAAGATAAAATTTTATCTTGTCAAAATGTGTAGCTTTTCTCACTATTTTTCTTTGGTATTCCAGAACTCTTGGTATCAAACATTTGGTAGTTTGATGACCAGACACTAACTCACTACAAAAGAACTTATAGTAACACAGAAGGATACACCTTAGAGATGCCTTCAGACCCCCACGTCAGACTGTCTTAGGTAGAACAACCCAGATGGATGCAGAAGAGTTTCCCTCCCCATAACTGAGCTCTGGCAGCTGAAAACCTCCAGAACTCAAGCACTGCCATGCTCAAGGCCACTCTCCACAGGCTTGGACAGGCTCATCCATCCTGCTGAGAAACCCAGATATGCAGGACTTGTAACTGAAATCTCCAGGTTCACAGGGAGTCGAGATGGGAGACTTCCCGCCCATCTCCTTTTGCTTCCGGTAGTCTGGCAGTCACGCCCAGGAACTGCCTCTGGTGCCATCTAGATCATTAACAACCATGATCCAGAGCTGTACAAATAAAGTTCTCAGAAGAAAGCAACACAGAACAATACATCGCAGAAGTACCTCCAGATCTCAAAGTCACCATCCAGTTAAAAAAAATTTAATTAACCTCAGCTGTATACTATATTGAAAATTTTAGAATTCCTGGAGTGCATGGCTACAACATTTTATATGTTGGTAATCTCTTATACAAAGGTTTACTGGATCCAGGCTGATATACAACAGTCTTTACCCACTTTTCTCTAAGGAAACTTTTTAAAATCATTTTAGAGGATTATTATTAACAAGCAATACAGAATAAATTATTTAGTTCCTTCTTTGAGGACAAGATTTGGGGGGTGGGGTGGAAATATTTGAAATATGGTGGTGGGATTGATGTTGGAATATTAAATGTAACATATTATTGTGAACAACTTTTAAAAATTAAGTTAAATTTGAAAAAAGAACATAGACAAAATATAACAGATGATCTTTTTTTATAAATTTTTAAAATTTATTTTATTTTATTCATTTATTTTGCTTTTTGGGTCACACCTGGAAATGCACAGGAGCTACTCCTGGCTCTGCACTCAGGAATTACCCCTGGCGGTGCTCAGGGGATCATATGGGATGCTGGGAATTGAACCCGGGTCGGCCGTGTGCAAGGCAAACGCCCTACCCGCTGTGCTACTGCTCCAGCCCCTTTTTGTTCCAATTTTGAAAATGATTCTCTCTTCCCTATGCTGCTGTGGGTGTGATGGGTGGAGCCAGCCTGCTTGGCTGTGGTGCTTGTTCACTCGACAGCACTTTAACTAGAGAAACAATGCAGGTTGTTTATCAGTTGATGTGAATCTGGAATGTTTCTGCTTTGATTTTTTTTTTTTAAATAATGCTCCTAAGAATACTCATGTACAAGTTTCTGGTTTTGTTTTTACGTCATCCCTGGCAGTACTTAGAGCTAATTCCTAGCTCTGTACACTAAGGATCATTCTTGGCAGGGACCGTTTGAGGTTGCTGGGGTTTGAACCTGGGTTGGCCCACATGTAAGGCAAATGTCAAAACCCATGTACCATTTTTCTGGCCCATATGTACAAGGTTTCTTCATTTATATTTTTATGTGAACCTACTTTATTTTAGTTCTCTTTAGAGATAGTGACTAAGAGTATGATTGTTAAGTCATTATGGAAACTCTATACTTAGCTTATTTAGCAACTTCCAGGCTATTTGTCAAGTGCTTCCATGATTTTATATCTCCACCAATAATGTATGAGAGTTGTACTTTCCTCACATGCTCACCAACACTTGTTGTTATTCATCTTTTTAGTGGAGCTATCTCTGTGTGTGTGATGAAGTGGTATCTCTCTGTGCTTTTATTTGCATTTCCTATCACTGTTTGCAGGTCTCTGCGGTCATTTGTGTTTCTGGAGAAGCATCCATGCAGAATCCTCATAGTCGGCCTCTGGCTCTGAAGGGAATGCCCAGGATATATGCTCTATGTCGCATTCTCTGCAGTTACGTTCAGATTTATAAAAGAAAGCCTTTCACTGGAAAGTTCTCACTAGGTGTGGAAGAATGAAAAGAGAGGCTCAGAGAGCCCAGTGGCATGGTGGAAGCGAGTCCCATGGGTGTTGCTAGGACAGACTGAGTCAGGCTTGTGGGAAAGTTTGTTAGGGCCAAAGGTTGCTGGGAAGATGGGAAGTGTTGGAATAACGTGTTGGAAGAGAGGAGAGGACCAATGCCCCCGCTGGCCTCCAACCTCACATGCCTGTCAGAGGGGAACTCAAAAACCCGGAACTTCTTCCAAGATCATAAACCTATCTGCTTCAGAAAGGTGAAAGGTATCTGATTTCCTCACTGGAAAAAACACTCACTCCCCTGATGATCAATAGTTTTACTGCTCTGTGAGTATGTGAATAGTGTGGTACATTCTGCAAGGAAGGTGTGAGGGAAAATTGTGCCCTCAGTAGTCTCACCTGATTCCCTCTTAGTATCTCTTGGTGGCAGTGCCAGCTGTCCCCCAAACTCCCTTAAGACCTCTGAGACCAGCAGACACCAGGGCTTCAGGCAGGCTCTCTGCATATCGCAACATGCCCGGACTGTGGACTACTACAGCAACCCCCAGTTCAGGGCAGAGCTATTTAAGGGGAACCTCTTTCTGACACCCTCACCTCACCAGGGCCTCTGCAGCTCTGTGAACAAGGCAACCTCTGGCCTTACCCCAAGCACAGGGCTCTCAGGCTGGGCTGGTGTCACCAGGGCCTGACCAGGACTTGACCTGACCCAGAGTTCTTCCCTGGCAGTTTTGTATCACAGGTTGCTAAGGACTAATGATGGGATGTTTTGCTTCTTGGTCTATAAGTGGATCTTCTCCCAGGAGCCTGTGAGTCTCAGGACGCCACTCACTGGTGTTTGTTTGGTGCTGGCACTGGTGTGTTCCATTATAGTAATATCTTCCACGCGCTGTGACATCACCCTGTTCTCATTGAAGAAAAGTATCTCCAAGTATGTAGATACTTTTGGAGTGTTAGGGTGGTTCCTAAAAGTTTGAAGGGTTGTTTTTGTTTTGTTTTTGTTTTTTTGAGTTTTGTTTTTTTGGTGTGTGGGCTGGAGTGATAGCATAGTGAGTAGGGTGTTTGCCTTGCATGCTGCCGACCTGGGTTCGATTCCTCCATCCCTCTCAGAAATTCCAGGAAGCTATCGAGAGTATCCTGCCCACACGGCAGAGCCTGGTAAACTCCCTGTGGCGTATTCGATATGCCAAAGACAGTAGCAACAAGTCTCACAAGGGAAACATTACTGGTGTCCACTTGAGTGCACTGATGAACAGCGGGAGGACAGTGCTACAGTGCAGAGCTGCAGTGCCACACCTGGCAGTGCTCAGAGCATACTCCTGGCTCCATGCTCAGGGACTACTCCAGACAGGCTCGGGGAACCATATGGGATGCCAGACATAGAACCTGGGTCGACTGAGTGTAAGGCAAGTGCCCTACCTGCTGTGCTATCATTCTGACTCCTCAGTTTTGGGGATTTTTTTTCCCTAAAGAATTGAAGTATTTGAGTCATTTCTGTCTCTCCCCACTAACCCCCACCCAGCGGTTTTTATATACATCACTGTTTAAACTTGCATATATTGTGAAATGATTGCTTGCTACCAAAAATATAGTTCGTATCCACAACTCATATAAGATACAAGGAAAAAGAAAATGAAGCAGTCCTTGTGATGAGAACCAATAGGAATTATTCTCAACTTTCATATGTGTAGCATAGAACGGTACTAGTTCTTTTTCATCATATAAGGAGGAATACTTCTTTTAACCACCTCTGCTATCCACTAAATCATATTTTTATGGATTTAGTGTTGTGTGTTTGTATGTGTGTTAGATTATACATTTAAGTGCAGTTCTTTGGCTTTTTGTCTTTTCTATCAGCTAATTTTACTTAGCATGACGCCCTCAAGATCAACCAGTGTTGTTAAAAATGGTAGAATTTCCTTGTGTGTATGGGTAAAAAGCATGTCTGTTACCTGTATGCCCATTCATGGATGCACATAGTTTAGCCTCTTTACTCATCCTATCAGCAGTAGATACTTAGGGGCTGCACATGCTATTTCCTTGACAGCTTTTGTTGTATCTTGTCTTTGATAACAGCCAACCAGGTGTGAGATGATACCTTATTTGTACTTTGATTTGCACTTCCCTAGTAATTAAAGTTGATGGGCACCTTCTCTAGTTTCTTGGCTATTGTTGTTTCACCTTTGTAAAAAATACCTGCTCAGGTCTTTGCCCCAAATTTTCAACTGGGTGACTTGCCTTTTTGCTACTTGAGTTTCTCAAGTTTTTTTTTTTTTTTACATATTTTAGATGTGTGAGATGACCTGCACATCAGATACTCTTTATGAGATATGTGGTTTGCAATAGTTTGCTCATTTGGTTGTCTTTCACTTTGTGTATTGTATCTTTTGTGGTGCAGAAGTTTTGTACTTGTTTATTCTTCATTTTGTTGCTTCTGCCTTAGGTGTCATGTTCACAAATTCATCACCAATGCCCTTGTCAAAGAGGTTTTCCCTGTCTTTTCTTCTAGAAATTTAATGTTTTGGGGACTTAGTATCTTTTGTACATTTTTAATTCATTTTTGAATGTTATTAAATAGGGACTTGTATAGCGGGTAAGGTAAGGTGATTGCCTTACATGTGCCTGACCAAGATTTGATCCTCTTCACTGCATAGGGGACCCTGAGCCCTGCCAGGGGTGATCCCTGAGTAAGGAGTTAGTTATGAGCCTTCACCCCCCACAAAAGAAAACAAATATCCAGTCTTTTCAGTACCATTTATTGAGAAGATTGTCTTTTCCACATTGAGTATTCTTAGCTCCCCTGTCAAGTACGTTAACCATCTATGCTGAATATGTATTTGGAGTCTCTATTTTGCTCCATTGATCATTTGTCTGATCCTATGCCAATGTCTTACACTTGAATTGCTGTATTGTATAATACAGCTCATTTCAGGAAGGCTGATGCTTCCTGCCTTGTTCTTTCTCAGAATTGCTTTGGCCATTGAAGGCCATTTTGTGGTTTCATACAAACTTTAGGAGAAGTTTTTCTTGCATCTGTGAAATAGATTCATTGGCATCCTAATGGGGACTGTATTGAACCTATAGGCACAGTAAACTGAATGGATTTGGTAACAGACATTTTAACACTGTTAATTCTCCAGCATTAATTCCATGAATCTTTTTGTCTCTTGGTACTTTATTTCTTTCATGACTGTCTCATAGTTTTCTAACTAGCTACCTTTCATCTTCTGGGTAAAGAGTCACTGTTCCTTGGACAACAGGAAACCCTAGAAGTTTAGGTTTAGAACATTTGTTTTCTGAATGGCCTACAAATGGATCAGGACTTTCTCGTTGTTCAACGGAGTTCCCAAAGATGCCTCTCTTCCATAAGGCTGCAAGACTACAGAGATGAGCATGTTTGAGCCATTAGAGCCCTCTGTTAATGCTCTCATGCGTAGAGAAGGTGAATCCTGAGAAAAGAAGGAATGCTGTTCTAAAATAAATTTCCCTACCACTAACCATTCATGTCCTCTCCCAATCAGAAAATTTACATACTTCTTTAATATTCTGTGTAGATTATTTAACTCTCTTCTCTTTTTGTTTATTTTGTTATTAAATATAAGGATGTGGAAGAGCTCTTTAGATATCTTCATGGGCTGGAGGTAGGGGACAGGTCAAAGTGGCGTGTTTGGGTCAGGAAGATAGAACAGCTGGTAGGTCATTTGCCTTGCACACACCAGCCCGGGTATGATCCCCAGCACTGCATATGGTCCCCCAAGCCCTGCTTGGAGTGATCCCTGAGCACAGAATCAGGAGTAAGCCTTGAGAACTCCTGGTTGTATCCCCTCCCCCCGGCCCAAAAAAAAGTAGCATTTTTTTCTTTTTGTACATGCTAAGCAGACAGGAGGGTAGGGTTCGAGGAAGCACACCTACAGTGCTGGTTCTTCTTCCGCCCGTGAAGAAGAAAAAAAGGGAGAAAATAAAGGGAGAAATAGCAAGAGAGAAAACAGTGCAGAGGGGGGCTGGGGGAAGATCGTTGTGTCACTAGTTTCAGTGGCTACTTCTCTTAGGCAATAAAAAAAATGTAATGATTCCCACCCCCACCCCACCCCCATCTCTGACACAGGCATCATGGTAACTAATATTTGTAGATAACTAGCAGGCAGGCACCGGTGAAATGAGCGCAAACCGGGTTGTGGGAGCATGGTGTGGTTATTTCCCCTGGGTTTGGATCTGGACCTCCTAGAATGTGCCTGGCACTCAAAGGTTGGCTTGAGCTTGGTATCACTGTATCACTGTCATCCCCTTGTTCATCGATTTACTCGAGCGGACACCAGTAATGTCTCCATTCATCCTAGCCCTGAGCTTGGTAGGGGATATATTTCCTGGAACCAGGAGAGCTGGCAGTTCTGGAGCACTGGTTTCGGCTGTGGGATATTTGAGATAGGGAGCATGTCTCTTCTAAGTGATATTTATCCCTGACCTTATTTTTCAATTGCAGTGGCAGCCACACCCAGCAGTGCTCTGGGGCATGAGGTGCCAAAGCTCCACACCTACAAGGCTGGTGCTGCCAAGTCCCATAATTCCTACCTTTTTCATGTCCACACAGAATAACTTTGTCAGTGTTGCTGGGTTCAGCTCCAAACTCTGCCCCGTGCTGGGGAGGGGCTGGGGCAGGCCCAGAGCAGTGATGAGCACCGGCATTCAAGAGCATTTCAACACAGCCTAACCTCCGTTAGAAATGTGAACTCTTGGGGGCTGGAGCAATAATACAGCAGGTAGGGCGTTTGCTTGCACTTGGCCGACCCGGGCTTGATTCCCAGCATATCCCATATAGTCCCCTGAGCACTGCCAGGGGTAATTCCTGAGTGCAGAGCCAGGAGTAACCCCTGAGCATCGCCGGGTGTGACCCAAAAAGCAAAACTAAATAAATAAATAAATAAATGTGAAGTCTCTTTCGAACAGTGCCTCCAGCCAGCCAGGTGCATTCTCCTCAATTACCAACATGGTGTAAGAAATGAGAATTTGATAGAAATTGAGAATTAAAAGTTTTCTTTTTCATTGATAGCTGACACTCCTAGGGGTCACTTTGCCAGAGTGAAGACGATTGAAGCTCAGCCCAGGGAAAACCAGTGGATGTGACCCTCTCTCCAAGGACATAGGGGTCATAGGACTGCCAGTGGGTGTGTCTCCCAGAAGCTCTGACACTGCACCTTCTGCCCCATGGCACTGAGCTGCAAAGGAAGCTGGGGGAATTCCCTAGCTTCATCTTTTGCAACAAGAAATGGTCAGCCTCAAAGAGTGGAAACTCCATACAGGGCATGAGCGATAGGACAGCACAGAAAGCATTCATGGCTGACACAGGTTCGATCCCCTGACACTCCTTATGATCCCCCAAGCACTGCCAGGAGTGATCTCTGAGTGCATAGCCAGGAGTAAGCCCTGAGCCCTGCCGGGTGTGACCCTAAAACCCAAAAGAAAAGACAAAACTAAAAGCCCTCACAAATGGGCCTGGATTATTTCTTTCTCAAAGGCAAATATGAAAATTGAAGTTTCGACATGGGAGCTGGCTCCTGCGGTAGCTTGGGGGTCCCGCGCTTTGGGGGCTTGTCAGCTTTCCTTGGTTCTGCTGAGCAGGCAGATGGTCCAGATGCTATCTTTGAAGGGCTCCTCCTGTTTCTGTGACTCTTCATTTTCCAAGCATGTGAAGAATGTAGCATAACATTTTCCATTTTTCACTCAGGCCAAACTTGCAGGCAGTGACAGATCCGCTTTGGAATGACATAAAACAGCATCCTGCCTTGCACTTTGCTCAGTTTGACAGCCCCTAGAAATCCTTGGAAAGCCTGTTAGCTGATTTTTGATTGCAGTTGAATGAGGTCATTGATGTAATGACCTGAGAACTGGAATCCTGTGGGGTTGGTGTTCCAGGCTGAGGTAGTCACCAGGTACTGAAACGGGCCCTCTCATGTGAGAGAACCCGAGTCTCCAGCATTGGCAGTAGAGCAGTCACTTCCGGGCAGTCCGCTATGAGAGCAGTCCATCCTTCCTTCCTCCCTTCTTTCCTCCCATCTTTCTTTCCTTCTTTCCTTCCTTCTTCCCTTCTTTCCTTTCTTTCCTTTCTTCTTCCCTTCCTTTCTTCTTCCCTTCTTTACTTCCTTTCTTCCTTCCTTCCTCTCCTCTCCTCTCCTCTCCTCTCCTCTCCCCTCCTCTCCTCTCCTCTCCT